>JAULJZ010109120.1:0-11596 GCA_032270985.1 Heliamphora pulchella
CATCAATGCATTACACTTTGGGCATCTTGTGGGTTGGATTTTGTGCGCAAATTATTGGCCAGAGAATTTAGAATAAGGGTGGAGGATTTGGAATAATATCATAATTTGAGAGTCCTTGTTTATGGGGGTGTTGACAATGGGCCATATACGTCACGAGCCGTATCACGTCTTGAGCCGAACAGTCGTTATACGCTGTTGTGATCAGGAACGCTGATTAACGGGAACCTAACGTACGAGAATGTAGTGGTACCATTCTGGTTATTATATTGATATGTAGACTTTGGGTCATGTGCGTCCTAAGCCGTGTTACGTCCTGAGCCTTATCACGTCTTAAGCCGAACTACAGCTATATGCCGCAGTGATCGGGAACGCTGATGAATGGGAACCTAACGTACGGGAGCGTAATGGTGCCATTCAAATTATTAGATTAACTTGATTTACCTTCGGGCCATATAAGTCTTGAGCCGTGTTACGTCTTGAGCCGTATCACATCTTGAGCTGAACTGCCGCTATATGCCGCAGTGATCGGGAACCTAACGTACGGGAATGTAATGGTGCCATTCTGATTATAGTGTTGGGCATGATCGACTTTGTGTCGTATATGTCCTGAGCCGTGTTATGTCTTGAGCTGTGCCACTTCTTGAGCCGAACATTCGCTATGCGCTGTCGTGATCGGGAACGTTGGTGTATGGGAGCTTAACGTACGGGAACATAATTGTGTTACTCAAAATTTGATTGGTTGATTTATAATCGAGTTGGGCAACTGCATTGCATTCATCTGCATACGCACTCACACTTCTGTTCTTACATATGCTTACCCTGTTGAAAACGTTAAATTGTCTGTCTATTTGGCCTTAAAATTGTATTGGGTATTATATGATATGTATTGTAGGATATTTTATTGTGAGTTTGTTATACGATTTAGGAAATTTGCTTTTGGGTTCCAGCTCATGGCATTCGTGCCACAGGTAAAGAAGAAGGACCTTTTGAGGAAGGCGTATCCGTTGAGGAAGAAGACAATGAAGAAGGGGGAGAGTGGCAGTAGCCGGTTAACCCTAACGACGCAGCTTGAAGATGTAGGATGTCTACTTTTTGGATGTTTTGTTCAGTTTTTCACGGACATAATGTAACCTTCGTTAAAATTTCTGGATGACTGTAATCATTAAGTATTTAGAACAAATTCTGAACCATTAATGATATATTAATTATTATATGTAACTATGGATGTTCGGTTAGAATATGCCCCTTATATATAGTTACGTATGTCCCGACGTTCCCATGAAACGGGGCGTCACAATATATCTAATCAATGTATGAAAAGAATTACATTTACACTATTCAATTCCCAAATGATCTTTCTACAAAGTGAGTAATTCTTCTCAAAAAACCTAAAAACAGTCTCTACGACCCATCTTCTTAATCGATCACTTTCTTTCTATTATCACTTGAAATGCGTTAAATAACATGAGCCGATGCTCGTAAAAAATAGACTAAACATGACCAATTGCATGGCATGCGGGAATGGTTACGTGGGATGCACAAATATATTTTTTTTCAAAACTAATTTCGTTTCTATCCAAAATTCTCATTCACATAATCGGCTTTTCACTTACTAAAATCAAAGTTTTAATTTTATATTTTCTTATCAATTTCAAAGCATTTTAAGGTGTCACAACTCAATTTCCAAACCATCCCGAAGTGTTCCCAACTCACATTCCAACCATTTCAGGGTTTTCCCAATTTAATTATATTCAACATTATAACCATTCAAAGGTTTTCCAAATTCCAAAATTAATCCACATCATTCAACTAAGGTTTTCCAACCCAATTCAATTATTGATTTAATTAAATACCAAAAATCTGGACGGCGCCTATAGACCAGGCGTAGTTACACAATTGCACTACGTGAGGCCTAATAAATAAGTACCCATTCTATAGCCCGACATAAAGAGCACACATTTTTAATTTTTCTCGAAAATATCAATGGGTGGACCGCTCAGAGCACGATTTTATAGAGATTAACCCGATGAAAGGGCCTACCATACATTGCGTAAGTTTTTGGTCTTTCACCGATGAGTTACTCAAGCCCAACTTAATTATTCAATCAAATCACATGGTAACTTAATTAGATCATTTACATTAAAACCAATACAAGTCCAACTGTTAACCTGGTTCCTCTCATCAAACTCAACACAATTAGGATTCCAATTCTCAATAAATTCAAATATAGTAATGTTTCACATACTCGGGTTAAAATAGTTCAAACCCTAATCAAACATCTCAAGTTGTTCACATTCATCAAATTCATAGGATTTGTTTAAAATCCTCAATCCATCACTCCATAGTTTTTATATATCATCAAAATTCATAAAATTTATATACAAATAGGCTAACACAACCCCCAATTTACCTAAAATTCAATCAATTTCACCATTTGAGTTCACCAAACCCAAAATCCCCAATTTGTTCAAGATTTGATCCAATCCTGACTCTAACTTTCCAATTCACAAATTAAAGGTCATCCAACAATAATATCATGATAGATTTAACATAAATCATCCCTAGACTCAAGATTCTACATGCTTTAACATCAAACCATAACTTAGGGTTCCAAAATATATATTTTTTATACTTTTATGTAAATCCAATCACAAATACAACTCATATACATACAAAGTTTAAGTTTAGTTGTAGATCCAACTTCTTTGATGACAAAAATACAAGAATCAAGCTCGAGCAAGCTCCAAGGATGGAAACCTTTAACCGGTGGATGAACATGGAGCTCCAAACACGTAGATCGACCATTTAATGCATAAATCAAGAGGAGAGCAAGAGATAGTCTCCAATGGGGGTGGGGGAACTCAAGGGTGGGCTCCAATTGAATTTTTAGGGTTTGGGTTTGAGTGTAGAGAGAGAGAGAGAGAGAGAGAGAGAAGATAAATGAGAAGAAAATGCTATAATCCCGCAACTTAAAGTCCCCTTTATCACAGACCACTCGATTACTTCCAAGACTTATTAATCGGTCTCTCGCTGGAAGCACTTGAAAGAAAGGGAATGCATATGGCTGAAATTTTATTCTAAATGCCAAAAGACTTATCCAAACAATCCACAAAAGTGGTTCTCATGCCTTACCAAACATATAAACGTCATCATTAATCATTATCATGATCAAATTTTGATTCTTTTACACAATTAAACACTTTCAAATATTCCACCAAACAAGTTCATACATGTTTTAGTTACTTATCAAAACAAAAGGGACCGGGTCCCTACAACTTCTCCCTTGGGGTGGATATGAAAGAATGGGTTGATCCGGAGTCAAAAAGGACGTATTCTTATATATAATAGATAAGTATATTACCCGCCACCACATTCTCGGCATTCTGAGGGTCCCCCAGCATCAATGCAAATGCTTTGCCTTGTCGTGGTCCTGTGTTATTGGTGACCCTTGGTCTAGTGTTAGTAATGACTCTTGGACTTGCGAATTGTCCCATGTTATTTCCAACTCTTTGGTTTTCCATCTCTATCTTCCTTGGACCCTGATTCCCATTTCCAAATCTTGGTATAATATTGGCTCTTGGTTGTAACTTTGGGGAATCTCTCTTTAAATGACCCATCTAAAACCCTGGCCAAAAATCCTGAACCCTTAGAATATGAGTTAATAATCTCTCAACCCATGAGCACCAATATAACATGTTCCACTGTGATTTAAAAATTGCGACCTTCAACTTGAGGAATTACACCTAACAATGGACTTGATTCCTATTGACATGGCACATTTTGATGCAATTTTTGGTATAAACTGGTTATCCACAAATCATGCTTTTATTGATTGTGCAAAGAAGAGTATTATTTTTCACAAGCTTAAGTTAAGAGAATTCCAAGGAAGAGATGTGGTAGGATCCTCATACTTTGTAGCAGTAGCACAGCTCGACGCCTTTTGAGCTACTTTGTATCAGTAGCACGAGCTCGACGCCTTTTTAGCAAGGGTTGCCAAGGCTACTTGTGTAGCGTGATATCGGAACCAGTTACTAATTCAAGCATAACGGATATTCCCAAAGTGTGTGAATTCTCGGAGGTATTCCCCGGCGAATTGCCAAGAACACCTGTTGATAGGGAAATTGAGTTTGCCATTAAAGTCACCTCTAGAACGCAGCCAATTTCAAAAGTCCCATATCGCATGGCCCCTGCAGAATTAAAAGAACTGAAGACTCAGTTACAAGGACTGTTAGACCAAGTGTATCGCCATGGGTAGCCCCTGTATTGTTTGTAGAGAAAAAGGATGGAACACTGAGACTGTGTATCGACTATCGAGAATTAAATAAGGTCACAATCAAGAATAGATATCCTCTCCCAAGAATCGATGACCTATTTGATCAATTGCAGGGAGCTCGGGTATTCTCAAAAATTGATTTGCGATCCAGTTACCATCAACTAAAGTTGAAGATGAAAAATGTGGAAAAGACGACCTTTCGCACTCGTTACAAATACTACGAGTTTTTGGTCATGCCTTTTGGTGTAACTAATGCACCTGCCGCATTTATGAATTTGATGAATCGAGTATTTAAGGACTACTTGGATGATGTTTTCATCATATTCATCAATGATATCTTGATCTACTCAAAGGACGCTGAATAACATGCGACACATCTACGGGTAGAGTTACAAACACAAAAAGATCAAAGGCTGTATGCGAACTTCAAAAAGTGTGAGTTTTGCTTGGCCATATGGTCAACAGTGATTGAATCATGGTAGATCCCCAAAAGATTGAAGCAATTATAAATTGGCCAAGACCAACCACAGTGATAAAAGTTCGAAGTTTTCTCGAACTTATCGGGAATTATCACAGATTCGTCCAAGATTTCTCATAAATTGTTGCACCAATAACAAAATTAACTTGAAAAGGAGAACCTTTTACTTGGACAGAAAAACAAGAGAAAAGCTCCCAGACATTTAAGATGTAACACCCCAAACTTGGGCCATATGAACCACCCAAGCAAAACCCGTTTTTTTTACAAACTAAAACCCGTTAAAGCTTACCTTAATCAATAATATTCAAAACGAAAACAAATGAGTTCAAAATCTTTCAAATACGTCCAACTAAGGGTTTAATTTAAAATAAAAGAAAGGTTTGAATGAACAAAACACAACCCCAAAAGCCATGCCTTTGAAACAAAGCACCAAAAATTTTCAAAGTTGCCCAGACCGATCGATTGGTGAAAAGACCGATCGATCGATCTCTTGTCTGCACAAGAGAACCGAGAGTATCAAAAGACCGATCAATTGGTCTATCGATCTGTCTAACTCTAGGCTCTTCTTTAAGCCAAAAACCTATTTTTCAAAACTGAAAATATTTTTAGTATCTTTCAACGCATTTTAAGTAAAGAAATAACCTTTAAAAATGTGTAAAGTCATTCCAAAATCTCCATCGGGACACAAGGGCTTATAGAAATCTTCATTTTCTCAACTAAAAATTAGGATTTCAAGATTGATTCATCACATTTAACTCATAACGGAATTCAAAAGCTCTATACATCAAACAATAGGAAAAGTAATCTCCCGTGATAACTATACAAAAGATTTAAGAGTAAGAGAGAGTACAACCAAACCCAAACATCCTCTCATGCATGCATAGAATTTACTCTCATCCCTAAACCCTTAGAAAATGGATGCCCATACTATCGTATCGAATAAAGTATATTTACAAAATATACAGTCCACAAAAAATATCCCCATATGAATATAATTCATTTTCCAAAAGCTTCCAAAAACGGTTCTTGAGATTACGCTTCTCACTCGACCACCTTCTTTCCATTATCACCTGAAATGTTGTTAAACAACATGAGCCGAAACTCATAGGAACAAGACTAACAATGAACATATGCATAGTATATGAGGATGGTTATGAGGGATGCACACATAAATTTATCCAAAACCAATATCGTTTGTTCCAAATTAAATTCCCAATACATAACCAAGTTTTCAACAAGAGAGGTTTTAGTTTTATAAGCCGTTTTGCCCATAAACTCAACACTTTCCTGAAGACCCAATCATTTGCAACGCACGCACACACGCACACTTTATTAACATTTCTCATATTCTACCATCTCATGGTTTAAACATAGGAACCGACGCCGGACAAGCGTATAGAACCACGCCGCATTACGACCATCCTGGCCGCCAAAGGCCCGTGAAGTAACGGTACATTCTATACCTTGCCACGACTAACATCCTTTTTCGGTTGCTAGCCGGCGGGTAGAGAACCCAATTTGCGCAGTTTTTTAGTCTTTTATCGTGGAGCAACTCGTGACCAAGCTTAAACGATCCTTGGATCCCAAAATTGATTCTTTTAGATATATCAAATCATAATACACACGCACGAGTCCAACCCAAATGGTTCCTCTTGCCAAACCCATATCCTCACATGTTTCCCATTATTCCCATTTTCAATTTTTAGGGCTCAAAACCCAAATTAACCTTCTGCATGGTTTAAATCTACTAATTCATCAGTTTTACACAACAAAATCCAATTTTTTCACTCGACATCACCACGTGTCACATAAATTCATGGAATAAATATGCAATAAGTTAACACAACTCTCAATTTAAACAATAATCACATCAATTTCAACATACCGGTTCTTTAATCCCAAAACCCCCAATTTTCATAATTTACACCCAATTTCAAATCCTAGCCCATCATTTTTCAAGTCCAATCATATCCAACGGTAATGAAAAAATAGAATAATGTTAAATCATCCATAGATCTAAGATTTAACCTTTACCAACATCAAATCCTAACCTTGGGCTTCGAAAACACCTTTTTCATGCTTTTATGTTCATAAATTCAAAGATACAATACATATCATGTGGATACTCAAGGATAGTCATAGATCCTACCTTTATGATACTAAATCCATAAGAAAAATGCTCCAACCGTGAGAACCTCCAACGAAAGGGTGAGAAAGGAGCCTACAACGCCAAGTTCAAGCTTCCAACGGTAAACATCCAAGGTGGACATAAGGGATCTCCCTAAGAGAAGCTAAGAAGCTCCAAACAACCCCCAAACCCAAACCCTAACTCTCACACTGGTTCTAAAGATAAAAATAAGAGGAAAAAATGAGAAAACTAACCCAAAACCCGTAACTTATAGCTTCAGCTGGACACAGACCGATTGGTCTAAAGACCGCTCGATCGATCTCTGCGACTACACTACTGGTCTAACTTTAAATAACCATATCTCCTTCATCCGAACTCCAAACAGGGTTGTTCTTGTACTCAAATTGAAGCCCCGAAAGTCTACTTCCCAATAATTCTAACCCCAAACCAGAATTCATTTTGTACAAAAAGATATGAACAAAATAGTGAAGGTATGTCACTTTTTTCACACATTTCCCGCATACTTTTGTCCCGACATCTTTTGGAACCTCATTTTCTTCACAGAGCACATCTTAACATGTGTATCCAAGCTCAAAATACTCTCCAATAACTTATCGAAGTCAAGATTTAATTCTTACCCAAAATCAACAGTTAATCATTCTTTAAAATAAAAGGGGTCAGGTCACTACAACCTCTCCCACTTAGAAAATTTCGTCCTTGAAATTAGGTATACATCAAGAACCAAACAACTTAGGGTATTTCTCAAAAACTACCAACTCTCGTTCCCACGTAGCTTCTTCGACACTGTGGTGAAGTCATAACACTTTTGCATACCGAATGGTTCTCCTTCGTAAGACTTGTTCTTTAGCGTCAAGGATTCTCACCGGTCTCTCCTCGTAGGTAGCATCGCCCTCTACCCTCAATTCTGTCCAATCCAAAACATGGGATCCGGCTCATATTTACGTAACATAGATACGTAAAAAACGTTGTGCACGGAGGCTAACTGTGGCAGCAAAGCTAGGTGATAGGCCACTTCTCCAATCCAATCAAAGATGTCAACCGACCGGATGAAACGTGGTGATAACTTTCCACTCTTACCAAATCTCATTAAACCCTTCCATGGTGAAACATTCAAGAACATATGGTCTCCCACCTCAAAAGCTAACAGTCTCCTCCTCTTATCTATATAACTCTTATGATGATTTTGAACAGTTACTAAACATTTACGAATCACGATGATTTTTTTTGTGGTCTCGCGCATAAGCCCGGGCCTTAACACATCTGTCTCACCAACGTTGATCAAACAAATGGGTGACCTACAAGGTCTACCATACATGCCTCAAAAGGCGCCATCTCTATGCTCGACTAATAACTGTTGTTGTAGGCAAACTCCACCAATAGCAAATGGTCCTCCCATGACCCCCAAAAGTCTAAAACACATACTCGTAACATATTCTCAAGTATCTGAATGGTGCGCTCCAATTGACCATCTGTCTGGGGATGAAAAGTAGTACTAAGAAGTAGACTCGCCCCCATAGTTGACTGCAAACTCTACCAAAAATGTGACGTGAAACGAGGATCTCGATCGAAAATGATGAAAATCGGTACTCCATGGAGTTTATCAATCTCACTCACATAAAGCTTGCTAAGCTTATCGACTGAATCCATCATGTGAAATGGTAGAAAATGTGCTGACTTGGTCAATATGTCCATCATAACCCACATGGCATTATGCCCTCTCATCGACCTCGAAAGGCCTGAAACAAAATCCATAGTGATGTTCTCCCATTTCCATTCTAACACTGGCAATAGTTGCAACTAGCCCACTGGTTTATGATGCTCGGCCTTCACTTGTTGACAAGTGAGACAATGCGAGACGAAAAGCGCAACGTCTTTCTTCATACCCATCCACTAAAACTACCTATGCATGTTATGATACATCTTGGTGCCACCCAGATGCATTGCTAGGTGTGAGTGATGAAACTCACGAAGCATGTCTCCGCGACAGACTTTCGGCACAAAAATTCTCCCCACAAACCTCAAACTCTGATTGGGGTAGATAACCCACTCCTTGGCATCCATTCCGCTCAATACTTGCTCCCAAAACATCAACTTTCTGCTTCCGACTGTTGGGTCTCAACAATGCGGTGAACAGGAGTAGGCTGACAAACTACCGTGAACAAGGTAACGTACTCACCAGACTTTCCCAATCGAAGGTCATACTCTTCGATCTCCCCGAGCATACTCCACTCCATAATGACCATGCATGCTAACATACTCAAAATATTCTGACTAAGGGCATCGGCTACTACATTGGCCTTGCCCGGATGATACTGTAGATCGAAATCATAATCTCCCAAGAATTCCATCCATCTTCTCTGGCACAAATTCAGATCCTTCTGCGAAAATAAGTACTTTAAACTCTTATGGTTCGAGAACACTTCAAAGCGTTCTCTATATAGGTAATATCTCCACGTCTTTAGAGCAGAAACCACTGCTACGAGCTCTAAATCATGTGTAGGATAGTTCTTCTCATGAACCTTCAACTGCCTTGATCCATAGGCCACCACCTTATCCAGTTGCATTAACATGCAACCCAACCCCTCGTGTGACGCATCACAATAGACGGCATAGCTGAGTCCTCTCTCTGGTACGATCAAAATGGGCGTGCTGGTTATTCTCATCTTCAATGTCTGAAAGGTAAGCTCACAACTGTCGTTCCACACGAACTTGATTCCCTTCTGTGTAAGGTGTGTCATAGGCGCTGCAAACCTAGAGAAGTCTTTCACAAACTGACAGTAGTAACCTGCTAAACCCAAGAAGCTATCTCAAACACATTTTTTAATCTTTTCCACTCCATCACAGCGTCGACCTTGGATGAATCCACTGCCACCCCATCGCCCGAAACTATATGTCCTAAAAACTTCATCTCTGGCAACCAAAATTCACACTTATCATACTTGGCATATAACCGATGTTCCCGCAATAATTGTTAGGCAATTTGAAGATGCTCCTCGTGCTCTTCTGAACACCACCATGAATCGATCAAAATAAGGATAGAAGATACGGTTCATAAGGTACATGAACGTCACCGGTGCATTTTTCAGTCAAAAAGGCATGACTAAAAACTCAAAATGCCCATAGCGAGTACTGAAGGCCATCTTCAGAATGTCTTCCTCCTTGACCCGTAATTGGTGATAACCCAATCTCAAATTGATCTTCGAAAAATAACACGGACCTTTCATTTGGTCAAATAAGTTATTGATACGAGGCATAGGGTACTTGTTTTTAATGGTCATGTGGTTCAACTTATGATAATCTATACAAAGACACAACGACCCATCCTTCTTCTTTGTAAACAAAGCTAGAGCTCCCCAAGGAAACACACTAGGGCGAATGAACCCCTTGTCCAACAACTCCTGAATCTACACCTTCAACTCTATCAACTCAGCCGGTGCAAAATGGTATGAAGGCATAGAAACGGGGGTAGTCCCCAGAATGAGGTCTATGAAAAACTCGACATTTCATTGTGGCAAAAGCTCAAACAAATCACTCAAAAACACGTCTGGAAACTCACAGACAATGGGAGGAAGCTCTCCCCGAGTAGAATTAATCGCACTCACCGACAAGGCAGAGAAAAGAAGGCTAAGGCTATCACGACTCCGCGATCTAAGGGATCTAGGTGCTAAACCGTTGTCTCGGTCACTCACAAAATAAAAGAAATCTCCTTCCAATGTGCAAACAAACACTCGTCGCCGGTCGCAATCAATGAAGGCGCGAAAGGTGGTTAACTAATCCATTCCCAGGATAATATCGAATGAGGTCGTATCGAGCACAATAAAATCAAAGACCAAGTGGTGGTCGGCAATCTCCATCTCATAAGCTCTACAGACACGTCTCAACACGGTAGTCTCACCCATCGGCGTCACTACACATAAGGCACTACCCAACACGTCTACCTCTAACTCCAATGCAGATGCAAATGCGGATGAGATGAAAGAATGCGATGATTCGGTGTCAACGAGACCACTAGCCCAAGAATGGTACACTAAGAATGTACCTCGTACGATCGAAGGACTGGCTGCGGTGTCCAACATGACAGGTGCCACTGACGTACTGGGCTCCACGAGAGCATACACTCGCCCTTGGTTTCCCAGATTCTGTCCTCTGCTGCCCCTAGTCCCCGGTTGCCTCACTGACTAAGATGAGATGGCACCTCCTGCTGCTTTTACTAACTATACCTCTGAATGCTGTTGCGACTAGCCATATCCCTGTCGCCCTAGCGATGCTTATACCCGATGTGTTCCAGTAGCACCCTGAACACTCCCTCCCTGAGGGTAATCTCGTCGTAAGTGACCCACCTAGCCACACTGGAAACATGAAAACGGGGTCCTCCCTTGAGTCTGATTCTGCTGCTGCTATCTTTTTTGCTAACAATCCTTTGGACGATGTCCCAATTTTCTACACGTGTAACACACTAACTCCTGATGTTCAGAACGTCCAGATGAACCCATTGTTAGGGTTGGTATACTAAAAACTATGTTTTTAGTATTTAATATTATTTTAATAAAATTAAATTTTTATTTTATGAGAATCTTTATGAGCAATGTATACATATAATTTTTTGTTATGGATATATGTCTAATATTCTGTATAGTATTTAATTTGGTGTGTAGAGTACGGCTTACACACAGAAGATCAGATTTTAGGTTCTTGC
>JAULJZ010109170.1:0-11596 GCA_032270985.1 Heliamphora pulchella
TTTTTTTTACATATACACTCTTTTTTTTTCTGTGCGATGCAATAATATGACTAATATGCGGGTTTCTTTCATTTTCTAGACAATAATTTACACAGCAATCTGAATAATTTAATGAAGCACAAAAATACATAAAGACGTATAAAAAGATGAAATAAATCAAATAAAATCAAAAGAGAATTGAAAAAAAATCAAAATTACAAAACAAAACAAAAAACTAAACTAAAATTTCAACATATTCTAATAGGCCTAATGAGATCTGAAAATTAAATTGCAAAAAAAAAAAAAGAAAAGAAAAACTCTCTTCGTCTTTCATTGTGACGTATTTATCACTCTACTAAAACGTAAAATTATTTTAAAAAGAAAGAGTCAATATCAAATAGAAAAGAAAAAAAAAAATAATAGACACAATAATAGAATTTTTATATTTACACGTGCCACAATTTGAGAATATATTAATAAAAGAAAGCTTTTTATATTTCATTTTTTATAAAACTTAAATTTTAATTATAAATATAATTGACACGTGCTGCGGATGTTTTAAAGCCAGGCCCACTACGGCATACTCGAGCAAAGCCTGGCCCAACTAGGCCATACTCGACCCAATCCATGGAACACCTTTCCAAAACCCTAATCTCATTCGGTTCTCTCTCTCTCTCTCTCTCCTATATATATATATATATATGAAATCCCCAATTTTGCCGATCAGTTCGCAATCTCTCTCCCTCTTTCTTCCGTCTCTTTCTTTGTCTAGGTTATTTGGTTTATTTATATAGATTTGTTTTAATTTGTTTTTGTGGTTTGTATTAGATAATCGGAACGCAAGTCAGCTTCTTGTGTGGATCTTGAAAACGCTACGATCCAGGCAATCTATATTCACAAAACTTGCAACACAAAATCACCAGTTTCACTCGCCTGAATCTGACCTCATTCTGCTGATTCTTCAGGCCCTTTAATTACTGGAACATTCTCTCCTCAATTCATATCTCGTAAATCATTTTCGTTTTCTGTTTTCTCATTCGCTCTTTCTTTGATTTGTGTTGTTTCTTGCTTGGTTAATTTGCTTTTCCATTTTTTTTTTCTACTGTGGTCAGAAGTTATTTGAGATTGCTGGGTGAGCAAACGCACTCTGTCCCAAAACTCATCAATGTTTTGTGCCAATTTCTTCGTTTGCAACATGAATGAAAATATCTGAATTTTCAGTTTCCGATTTACTCGCCCATTTGATCTTTTATATCCGATGATCTTATCGGGCACATGGTTGGATTACATTTTCATCTTTCTAACTCTTCCTTTTGCAATCCTTCTTTCTTCTCATCAATAAATTACTGGGTTGCTCCCAGAAGATGACCTCAAGGAAGGATTTCTTCTTTGTTGTTGTTTTTGTTTTTGTGTTTCATTTATGTTACGTATTTGTTTTATGCGGCATATTTAAGAATTAAGATTTGTTTGATTTAATAATTAAAATTATATTTAAATTTTATCTTGCTATCATTTTTTATTCCTCTCGTTTTTTTTTCTAATTCACTCTCCTTATTAAAAAAATTTTAATTTTTTTTCTCTGCTTTTGGTCTTATATTTGGCTAACTCTAAAAATTTTAGCTTTTTTGTAATTTTTTAAAAAGCTAGACAGTTATTTTTTATAAGTTAATTTCTTTTTAAAAAAAACTTGTCCACATTTTAAATATTAATTTTTTAAAAATGAAATTGACTATAATGATAATTAAAAGGTCAGTTTTATTTTTAAAAATTTGAAAGTGCTATTGTTTTAAATGCTTAAACATAAAAATAAAAATAACGGTATAACCGAATATGAAAAATCTGTAGATCCAAGTTTGATTTTTTACTTTTTTCTATAGTCTGTGTTTGGTTTTTTTTATTAGCTCTGAGAATGTTAAAATTTTCAGTAAGTGTACAATATATTTTGCCATCTTATGGTATAATATATTTTCTATCATTCATGATATTTTTCTCTTATTTTAAGGTCAAAAAATTATTGTGATTGACTAATTGTAGTTACACCAACAGACCTCCACCCAAGCACGCAGCAGTAGCAATCACTTTAATTAGATGAGATGTCTTGCAACAACAATACTATTAACTTAAAAAAACACTTTTATAAATTTATTTAGAATTTAAAATAAATAATTTAGATTTGTTTATAGTATTATTCACATAAAATATAATTAAATTTATTTTTTTTAATTTTAAATTTAGGATAATTTTTTAAATTTTGTTTCAGAAACTTTAGGGTTACTAGTCATATGCAATGGTTTGACTCTCTCAGGAGAGAGAGCGAGAGACTAAAACTCATAAATTGATCTTCAAATATGATTATACAAATAAGTATCAAATCACCCTATGCACCCACATTTATATAGTGGGTGGGAAGCAGGTTCTCTCAGTTGGAATCTCATTTGGGTTTTTCTGGGGCGTCCCCTCCCACGGCTCGGAGGGGGAGAAGAGATGCCGGTGAGAGAAGAGACGTTTGATTGAGCGACGTCGAGGCCGCCCATTCCTTGCAAACCGCCGACAGGACCTACTACGGTAGATCAATGCCCTCCTCGTCGAGGGACGCTTGATTGGGTGACTTTCCGATCAAGAGCTTTAGGATCAGGACGCTTGATTGGGTGACTTTCTCGCGCTTCCCAACCGCCATCGGCGATTTGGTTTTGGTGGGGTTTTGGTGGCGACAGCGATGAAAGGGTTCATCCATGGAGATTTGGTTCATCCTCGAAGAGATGGTGGTGGTGGGAGGGAGATAGGAGAAAATAGAAATGGAGGGGGAGAAGAGACGTTGGTGAGATGCCGAATGGGAAGAAGAGATGCCTGTGAGAAGAGATGCTACTGGAGATTGCTCTTTTTTATTTTGATTAATTAATTAATTAAAAAAATTAGTTTAATTAAAAGAGTAAAATAGTAAAAATTTAATTTTTATTAAGGGAGTTAGGGTAATAATACTGACAGAAGGTCAGTATTTTTTCAAAAAGTGAAAAAAATATTTTTATTTTTGTAAAAAATTTCAGAAGAGATGACTATAATTTATACATATATTTTTAATTTTATTTAAATAGTTAGCATAAAACTCCACAAATGACTCTTGATGAGATCTATCTTAAGGGTTTGATTGGAAACTAGCTTAACTGTTATTTTTTTTAATTTTTTAGTTAAAAAGTTAAATTGAGCTCAAAGTAAACTGTTTGGTAATTTAGTTATTAAGTTAATTTTTTTAAAATTAGTTGTTTGGATAAAAAATTAATTTTTTTTTATTTTTTTGTTCAAAGTGAATAATTTTATTTTTTTTATACATTTAATATTAACAATTATATGTAGTTGGTAGTAGTAGTAGTAATAAGTTATGAACAAAGTGTATTATTTTATTTTGAAAGTGATAAAAATTTAAATAGAATATTTTGAAAATTTGTGTTTTGATTTGATTTTTTAATTTTTTAATTTTTTAATTTTTTTGCTAATTGAGTAATTTTATTTTATTTTATTTTATTTTTACCTTTTTAGCAAAAAACTAAAAAAACCAACTTACCAATCAGGTACAAGCTATAACGAGTGTATATTGTAGCTCAACTTAAGATAATATAAATGGTATTATATTCTTATTTATTTAATATATTTTAAATTTTATTTTAGTAATTAACATTAATTGCTTAGCTCTTCCAAACAAGACACTTCACAAAAGACTCTTGGATCTATCTTTAATAGAAGCTATCCTTAAATGAGAGATGGGATTTGTAACAATCAAACAATAAATATTTTAAAAATAAAATTGAAAGTATTAAAACATAGTTTTCAAAATTATCTTTTTTAAAGTAAATTCTATCCATAAATGAAACATAAAAATTTTGAATTTTTTTATTTTAAAAATCAACTATTTTCTTATGTTCTTGCTAACAGCTTAAAGGCGGAAATCAAAGGTATTTGTGTAGGATAGGGAGGTGGGATGGCACCTCGGATTCTGAGAGAGCCTATGGATACTACTAGTAGTATATATTGTTTATGTAAAAATTTAAAAAGAATTTTACTACGTGCACCAACGGGTTTAACCGATTGGTGCACAGATAGAGAGAGAGAGAGAAAGAGAGAGCGCCGCGGGAAGGGAAAGGAAAGGAAAGAGAGAAATCGGGAAAGAAAAAAGAGAGAGTGGGAAGAAAAATAGTTTAGTTTTATTTTTGAAATAAATTTTTTTAAAAAATATATAATAAAAATAAAATATATTTATAAATATATTTATAATTTTAAATTAATTATTCAAATTAAATTATTTGTAATGCACTTTGAAAATATTTGGCTCAATTATTTGGACTAATTTTTAATTTTTTATTATTAATTTTAATAATAATTTATAATTTTATCTAAATATCTACAATATATGTTATAAGTTATAATTAATTTTTTTTAGTTATAAACTAATATATTTATCAAACAATCATAATTTTTCTATAACTTATAATTTATAATCTATTAGGGCTCGATTGCCAACTAGCTTAAAAGCTAACTTTTTGTACTAAATTGGGTTCAACATAGGTTGTTTGGTAACTTAGCTTTTAAGTTGGTTTCTTTTAAGTTGGTTGTTTGGGTAAAAAGCTGCTATTTTAGTTTTATTTTTGAACTTAATTTAGTAAAAAAAGCTAGCTTTTAAACTAGTTGACAATCGAGCCATAATAGATTATAAATTATAAGTTATAGGAAAGTTATGATTGTTTGATAAATATATTAATTTATAACTGAAGAAAATTTAATTATAGCATATAATATATATTGTAGATATTTAGATAAAATTATAAATTATTATTAAAATTAGTAATAAAAAGCTAAAAGTTGGTCCAAATAGTTGAGCCAAACATTTCTAAAGTGCATTATAAATAATTTAATTTGAATAATTAATTTAAAATTATGAATATATTTATAAATATATTTTATTTTTATTATATATTTTCAAAAATTTCTTTATTTCAAAAATAAAACTAAAATATTATTCTTCCACCCTCTTTTCTTTCTCTCTCTCTCTTTCTTTCCCCGCGGCGCTCTCTCTATTTCTATATCTGTGCACCGATTGGTTAAACCCGTTGGTACACGTAGCAAAATTTATTTAAAAATGATCAAACTATGTCATTTTTAATTAAAATATAGTTTATTTTTATATTTAGTAATTTTTTTAAATATTAGCCAAGAAAATTAGAAGAATTAAAAAGTAAAATTTTATTAAAGACAAATATAGAAAAAAATAGAAAAGAGTAAACTGTTAATAAAAGTTTTTGCCAAATTACCACGAAGATAAAGGATCATGGGCCTCGTGGCAATCTTGTGTTGAATCTTTAGGGATGGCCATGGAGGGGAGGGGAGGGGAGGGGCGGGGCGAGATGGGCTACCTTATTCTCGTTTCCAATTTGATTAGGGTAGGAGTTCGAGAAAATATTGAAAAAGTAGCATAGAACAGGATGGGAATAAAAATATTTTAAGAATAATTTTTAAAATTTTAAAAAATGATATAAATAAGAATTGTAAATAATATAATAAATAAAAAATAATAGTTGATGAATTAATAAAAATAAAAATACATATATAAGAAATAAAGAACAATTAAAAATAAATATAATATTTTAATAGTTTAGACTTTCTATATTTATAAAATATATATTGTATACATACGTTTATATTTAAAAATATTTATTTTATATATTGAGCTAGAGAAAATAGAATGCAAATACCATGCACACTCCACGTGGGTTCAAGTTTTTTTTTTCGTTCTTTACTTCTTTATGTTTATTTTGTCTTTGTTCTTTACTTATTTGATATATGTTGAGAGTTTTAAGATTAAATTTCCTAAAATAAGATTAACAGATTTGGATAATTAAACGGTAATCCGCGTAAACTTTAATTTATAATAGCAATCATAAAGAAAACAAGAACAATCAAAATAAGCAAGATATACGTAGTTCGACTGACTCTTTACCTTCACAGGAAAAAAAAATCAATCCACTAAACTTTTTAATACGAATAACAAGATTTACTTTCTATCTCACAATATATGTGGCTTCAAAACTAAATCTCTCACCGTCTCTCTATTATCTCTGATCTCAAAGTTGAGACTCACACTGAGTTTATAGACATTTAAGAATAATTTTCCTCACTCCTTGTTCATTCTCAATGTTTTTTGAACGATCTCTATGTTTTCTAAATATAAAAATTATATATAAGGCATATAAGGTTAAAACCTTAACCCTAGCACCGCAACAAAAATTATATTCTACTGTGGGACCCGTCGAGCGGACCCCCTAGCCGCTCGAGCGGAGCAGTCAGTGCTTCAAGAGTCAAAAAGTCAATGGCCGCTCGAGCGGACCTCTACCCGAGACTAAAACACAAAATTTAGAAATTTGGATCAAAACTTAACAATTTCTACATTGATTCAAATTTTTGAATCATCTGTGAAAACTTGCCATCTGCCTCATTTTACACTCTTTTTTCGGGTATGACTGCACCACCCTCTTTGAATCTTCAAACTGAATAGACTTAGATCAAATCCAAATCAGACTTAAATTTGACCATTTTGCAATCAACATACTTTTCTTCTTTGGGTAAATTTCCAAACTCCAACTGTTCAGCCTTATGTGGAGACTCCACCTTCTCTGACACTGCTACCTGCCCCTAAACTATTCCTGTGATGCCTGTAACTTTCTTGTGAGACGAAGGTTCTTCACTTGGCCATTTTTGCTGCTGTTGACTTAAGCCACCATCACTCGATTTTTTGAGTGAGCTTTTCTGATTGAACTCCACCTTAACTGCTACACTCTTCTTGTGATGTCTTAACATACTCTGCTTGTCAACCTGATCAAGCCTCAGATGTCTGTGTCTTGTGCCATCCTTTTTGGAATCAATCCGTGTGATAGTGATGACTCCACATATCACTGTGTCCCATACCAATCTATAGAGTTTATCTATTTTCTGTCATCTCATGATAACTGAGGATCCTTTGCTGATCTTCATTGCTCCACATTTTTCCTGTGAACTCATAATCTAGAAAATTCAATGTCCCTAAAGAAATCAGATTTTTTTAAAACCCCGGAACATGTTTAACATTTTCCAAAACCCTTTCAACCCCGTCAAACATTCTAATTTTGACTGTACCAGTTCCAATTGACTGACACACTGAGTCATTCCCCATTAGAACGGTACCCTCGTTACAAGACTTGTATGAATCAAAATATTCTTTAACTGGACACATATGGTATAAGCATTCTGAATCTAAAATTCATGATTTTGACAAAAAGCTCAAATCTAAGGAAACTGAGAGTACTTCACCTTCTGATTCACCACCGTTTGACGAATTTTCAGCAAAATTGACGGTTTCTGCAGTCGTTTTACCCTTCTTCTTTTCCTCCAAATGCTGCTTCAATTCTTGGCACTGACTCTTGTAATGACCAGTTTTGTGGCAATAGAAGCATTCTACATCTCTTCTTGCATGTAACATGGACCGAGATCAACCACTGTTGGAACCCTGTTTACCTGATCTACCCCTTCCTCTACTTAACTCAGATTTAGCCATCAGCACACTTTCTACATCAGATTCGTTGTCCCTCTTTATCTTCTCATGCGACAAGAGAGCTCTAGTGACCTCTTCAAACTCTAGAGTGTTCTTCTCGTACATCAAAATTGTCACCAGATAATCATAGAACGTTAGAAGCGATGCCAAGAGGAGGATTACTTTATCCTCATCATCAACCTTCACTTCAAAGTCGGATAGTTGTGTGATAAGCATATTATACGTATTCAGATGTTCAAATAGACTTGTACCTTCTCGCATCTACAGTCCATACAATTGCTTTTTTACATACAACTTGTTGGCCAGATTCTTCTTTATATAGAGATCTTTCAATTTCTGCCAGATCTAGTGGGTTGTCTCTACATCGAGCACGTTATGAATAATCTCGTCTCTCATATTCAACTGGATCGTGCTCGAGACCTTGCAATCAAAATCATCCCAATTGTCATCAGTCATCCTTTCTAGCTTCTTCGCCTTGCCGAGTAACGCATTGGATACCCCTTGCTGGATAAACGGATCATTCATCTGACTTTGCCACATGAAAAAGTTATTCTTACCGTTGAACTTTTCGACTTCGTATTTGATGTTCGTCATCTTCATTGCAATTTGTGATTAAGCCAATAACCAACTCTGATATTTCACCATGGCTTTAGATCTTCAACAAGCGTTGGCTCTAATACCACTTGTTTGGAGTTTTAAGTTTAAATCCCCAAAAATAAGATCAACAAGTTTGAATAACCAAACGGTAATTCGTGTATGCTGCAATCCACAATAGCAATCACAAAGAAAACAAGAACAACCAAAATATGCAATATATACGCGGTTCGATTGATTGTTTATCTCAACGGGAGAGAAAAATCAATTCAGTAAGCTCTTTAACACGAATTACAAGATTTACTCTCTATCTCATAATATTTGTGACTTCAAACTGAGTCTTTCATCGTCTCTCTACTCTTCCCGATCTTAAAGCTAAGCCTCACACTGAGTCTATAGACATTCAAGAATAATCTCCCTCACTTTCTGTTCGCTCTCAATATTTCTCAACGATTTGTATGTTTTCTAAACATAAAAATACTATATATAAGGCATACAAGGTTAAAACCCTAACCCTAATGCCGCAACAGAAATTTTGTTCTGTAGCGGGCTGCTCGGGCAGACTCGCTGGCCGTTCGAGCGAACCCTCCTAGCTGCTCGAGTGAACTCCCACCCGAAACTAAAACACAAAACTTAAAAATTTAGATCAAAACCTAACAGTTTACCAATCCAGAACTGATTCCAATTTCATATGAATTCTAGAGAAATCCCAACACGAATGACAAATTGTGGACTTTGATTGATTGAATATCATAACAAAATTTAAAATTTCTATTTTTTATAAATAAAATAATATTAAAATTTAAACCACAAAAATAATAGAATTAAAAAATATTATGAAATATGAAAATATATTGTCTATGAGATTGTGAGGCGTGTTAGACACTGCTCTAAAACTAATATTCTTCCTTACGTAATGGTTCAAATGAAGTGTATTAGCTCCAAGATATAATTCAAGAGCTTACAAGCGTCTTCCATCATATTCACGTCCACTAAGAGGATTTGAACGAGTCACAAATCAAAATTATCCACAAAATATAAAATAATAAAATAGTATCATAAAACATTATTTCTTTTTTCTCATATTTTACATTTTTACCTCACACTCCAAAACATTAGAAAATTTGGCTATTTATAGGATAAAAGGATAATAGAATATAATTAATATAATTACACACATTTAATTTTGTAACGAAAATATAATAATAAACATAATAAATGGGCTACAAAAAACGGCCAATTTAAATTTGTAACAGACAAAAATAATTATACAAATAACTTTTGTTTTAAAACTGTAATAAGTAATAATAAAAAAATGCTGTTTAAAAATAATAATTATTATTATTATTAATATTCATTTTTTATATTTTATTTTTATTAAAATTCTCCAACAGTATTTACTTTTTTTTTTTTTTTGGGATAGTTCTCTTATTTATTTACTTCTTCTAAGTTCTAACCATCAAATTTGAAGAAGAAAAAAATATGTGCATTGTTGTTTCGCACTTAGAGAGTAAAAAAATTGGCTTCATTAGTCGACACGGAACTCTCAAGAATGTGTTTTTTATATTGTAATTATTGTGAAATGCATAGCCGTTATATCGATACATTACACATAGGCGATTCTAAGTGATTTGGGACACAAAGCAAATGATTAAAATGTGACTTTTTTAATTTTTTATACACAATAATTTTAAAAAAATATATTTTAAAAGTTTCAATGAATTAAATTTTTGTCTTATTATTTTATAATTTAATAATATTTAATTTAATTCCTCTATTATTTTTTTTTATCGATCCAACTATATATTTTTTAAGAAGCATAATTATAAAATTTTGAAAATCAAAAAAATAGCAAACAGACAAAAAATTAAAAAAATTATCTACTAAAAACAGTAAACAGAAAAACAATAATATAAACATATATTATATCATATATATATATATATATATATATATATAAATAATATTAATGTAATAAAAAACTTAGGGGCCTACTGCTTGCCTTTGTAATGTTGAATCGATCGACGCCTCGACGGTTCCGGGCTCAAAAACTTGAATCGATGGTTCACTGGTTTGGTTCGCCGTTCACGATGACGACGCACGGCATGGCACGGCGAGCGGAGCGACGCCGTCACGCCGACGCTGCGACGCACGCACGGCGACTTCGACGCTGCGACGCACGGCGACTTCGTGAATCGTCCGTAGTCCGTTTCGTGTTTTGCTGTTTCCACCTCTTCAAGACTCAAGTTTAGGTTCATCCCGGTCCCAAAAAAATTAGGGCATTAATTTTAAATTTTTTTTAAACTGGGGCTCTTAATTTTGACAAGCCCTTAATTTTTGTCCAAATTTAAAAGGCAAAAGCCATTACCTCGCGGGCTTTGCCTAATGCCGGCCCTGATTGCACAGGAATTGTCTTTATTCATGGCTCCCTACTATATTTTGTGAGATTTATCAGGTTACAGGTGGTGTTTCAGGAAGTATTAGATAATTTCTCCTCTCCCCTGCTTTTAATTTGGGTGATTTAAAAAGTAGCTTAATATAAATTTTTTTTTGATGTTTTAATTTGCAGTATTGAAGAAAGCGCGTGGAAAAGAAATGAGGACGGTGGAAGGGAAGTTGACTTAATTGGACAACAAGGCAGAGTAAATGGGTGCATGGTGGGTACAAGCAATGGTCTGTTATGTTAGAAGTTTAATGTTCTTTATTAAAATAAAAAATGGATGGAATATCTGGATATTAAAATAAGACATAGTGATCATAACCTTTATTTTCATTTTGTGCTCTAGATCTTTCATTGCCAAAATGAGTCATGGGTGCCTTAAAGAAAATAGAAAAAAAGGAACCATAATGGTTGTATGTTTGTTTAAATAATTATTCAGTTGTTTCAAAATATTATGCATGTAGGTAGTATTACTTATGTGGTGTGCTTATTCAGTGATATAATAGAAATCACTCCGATTATAACCGAAGGTGGTTGGAAGAAGAGACCAGGGGCACGTGTTCCTCCTGAATTTTTTTTTAATATATATATATATATATTAAAAAAATTTAAATTAAAACTGTGCGTGTGCCCCTGCTCCCGGCTTGTAAGTTGTAACCCTAACAGGCAGCAGCTAAGCCTAAGTCCGCAGCGCCGCAGAGAGGCGACCGAGGTGAGACGACTGACAAGAGACGGAGAGAGGCGTCGACGGCGACGAGGCCGTGAGATTGAGCACGGCGACGACAACGAGCGTCGACGGCGTCGAGGCAAGATCTGAGAGAGAGAGAGAGAGAGGGAGAGAGAGAGAGAGAGAGAGAGAGAGAGAGAGAGAGGCGATACTGTTTGTTCTTCACTTCAGAGGCGAGAGAGAAAGTGGCGATACTCCCAGAGGCGAGAGGTTTGATCTGAGATCTCCCACTGGTGACTGGCGATACTCGCAAAGTCCCACTCAACCTTCATTGACAGCCGGA
>JAULJZ010109181.1:0-11596 GCA_032270985.1 Heliamphora pulchella
CGGTATATTGTGTTACCAGGCCTGAGAAAGTTGTGGATGCTTTGAGAGTATTTTTCTAGTTTTGACTTCCAACCATAAACCACTATTGTGCATTCAAAGCTGAGCTTGTTCAAGCGTTGTTTGTTGGCTCAAAAGCCATTTGTGTGAAGGTACGGGCGATTTCTTCTTATGAATGTAAAGCTATTCTGTAATTGCGATTGTTTTTTATTGAAATTTACAGGTTTTACAGTGAATTCGTAGCTGTATGCTTCTCAGTTGAAAAGTGGATCATTCCACAAATGACTATTCCCTTTTCCTAATGTAACGACATGAGTTTGAACTCTGATCATATCGTTTAGTAGCTCTTTCTGAGAGATGGGAATGTAAATAGTTATTCTGAGAAAAAACAAGATCAGAAGAACAGAACAACTCGACTCCCATATTCTATGCATCTCAAGATGGTCATGTCTAGAACAAAAGCTAGGGAGCCAACGGTAACAACCTTCACGTAGGTTTACTTTCCTTCACATGCTCCTTGATTGGATGACCACTTCTTTTACCCGTACAAGTGTTGAATAGCTTCTCTGCAAAGTACCCGAGTATTGGGTGTTTGAGCTTGCCTTGAAAGTTCAACAAGTGTCAAATGTGTTACAAGGTTAACTCGTTTGTCTCTTGAGCTGATTTCAAATGAGCTTTGATCGAATCGAGCATAAGCCAAGCTCAAATAGTTTAGTTTTTATGTTGCTCTAGAGTGTAAATATAAATAAGTTTAGAGAGTCGTAACTTATAAAATTTACAAGCTTTAAGCTTATAGAGTGGTGTGTGACCAACTTGATTTGTTTTATATTTCTATTTTCTAGCATGAAGCATGATAATGTCTGAGAAATTTGTCCTAAAGGCAGCATAGTAAAAGACAATACTTAGGGCTTTTTGTAATTCCAGACTAACAGGAGCCGGGATTCAGTCAGAGAATATGTAGGGTCCACTTTTAAATTTTGTTTAATGAGATTAATAATCCCCCATTTGTATTGTGAGAGTCAGACTAATAGTCCGGGATTTGACGTATCTGGTCCTTTAGGTATTATTAATACCAGGGTTTAAATTGTTCTCTTTATTAAACGGCTAACAATAGCTCTTATAATTATATTTTTCGTATCTTATCTCATTCTAAACAAACATGAATTACATGGATCTACAATATTACTTCTTTTTTATATCATATCTAAGTATTTCCATTCGAATTATCAAACATGATGTTAATGTTATCACATATTTGTATCTATGTACAGAGAAATGTACTATGCACTAAGATTAATTTTAAAACTAGGAGGCGCAGGGACATGGGTCCATGACTCGGACTCCACAGACATGCAACAGGTTTGGGTATAGGGAAATCAATTCAGTAAACAAAATTAGAAGCTTATTCACTTTGTGATCTTATTGTTTTTCTGTCTTTTTCCTATCTGTCCTCAAATTTCTTAAAGAATTCTTCACAACGAAGTAGGAGGGCCATGGCTAGGGGTGTAGAAAAGATCTAGATAATTCATAATTCGAATTCGAATCAACTCAACCCGTATGCTAGGGGTGCACAAAAGATCCAGATAAAACATAATTCGAAACAACCCGATATCTACAAGTTGGGTTGGTTTAGTTTTTTTAGATTATTTGCTTGATTCTGAGTTCAAAAAATGCAAAATGATAATATTACTTTGATTTCTAGTTTATCCTCCGGTTAATCTAAACTAGTTCGATAATCGAACTATTTAGACTTGATTTTCTTTTAATATATACATAGAGGTTTGTAAAAAAATTAGTTTATCTGGACTTTTCATTAATCTTTTTTTTTTTTTATGTTTGTTAAATTTACAAGTACAAGTTAAGAATTTTATAATTTAATTTAGTACTTGGCTTTCATATGAATTTTTGATACTTTTTTGTTATAATTCTATTATATAATTTCATCTAACTATACTCGTACATAAATCAGCTCAAAGACCATTTAAAAATCACAAATTGTTTGTTTGAAGTTTGTTGTTTAGAACGAATTATATGTATATATATATAATGGTAGGTGGAACTGTGGTTCTAAATATAACTAACTCGATTTTTATTGAGTTGATATGAATTGATTCTACTAAACGGTAGGTTTGATTTTGAATCCAAAAAATTAAAACCCAATTATACTTGGTTATGTTCTCTATTTAGCACAAAATTGAACTAATCCAACTTTCCTTAATTTGTTTGTTGTGAATCTTGTGAATTGATTCACCGAACAAATTAAATCAGAAAAACGTGAAAAAACATGTGTGTACGCCTGTTTGATGTACTGCTGCTGCTGCCATTGCTCCCACCCTCCACCGCTATTCTAAAATATTTTTTATAAAAAAATATTTTCATAATAAAAATATATTTGGTCAAAACAAAAAAGCGTCAACAATTATTTTTCTCTTTAATGTAGTTAACAAAAACGGATTAATATTATTTTATTCAAAATAGGAGTACGGTATATATATATATTCCCATGCCAAGAGATTTAAGTCATGTTTGTTTTGATAGCTTAGGAGTGATTGAACTGGACTAAAAAAACATATGAATTTTATATTTTTAGAATTTAATCTTATGAATTGCCGGTCCTCATTTTTGGTTCACATGATTAAACTATTAATTTGCTATATAGTAGGACTGTATAAAAAATCAAAAAAATCGATAATTTGGTCCGGTCCGATCCGTACGGTTTGGTTCGGTTTTTATTTGTCACGGTTCGGTTCCGGATTAAAAATTTTAAAATTCGTTCTGAATGGGCCAGTTCTCGGTTCTTGATTAATCTCACGGTTCCGAACCGGACCGGACCGGTTCTACTTAATATATATATATATTTTTGATGATTTGAACCGTTTATTTTATTGTTCTTAATTTATATATTATTACTGCAAAAAATCAAATTGATCGGATATCGTTAATTGGCTTAACAAATCACATTTGTGTTAATAAAATAAAACTGTGATGCCTATTTTATTATCACAAATGCGATTTATTTTGGTAATTAAAAATATCTGATTAATTTAATTTTTTATTATAATAATATATAAATTAAAAATAATAAAATAAACGGTTTAGATCATGAAAATATATTTATTTTGATTGGAACCGTTAACCGAACCGTGCCCGATCCGTTGTTACGGATCGGTTCCAGTCCGGTTCCGTTACTTGAATGGTTCGGACACGGTTCTAAAAAATTTAAAACCATTATAAACGGTCTAATTCTTAATTTTTTTAAAAATCAGTCCCATCCGAATCGTGGGCACCCCTACTATATAGGGGACTAAGTAGTCCGATTGCAATGAAATTATATATTCCATCCCATCTCCTGAAATTATTTGTTCTCCATCTGTATTGTTTTTATACAATGTTAAAAAATAATTTTTTAACTTTTATTCTATATTTTATTCAATTTTAACAAAACATAATATAAATAGTACCACAATAAACACAATTTCATTTGCTGTCGCAAGATATTAAAAAAATATGGGACTTATATATTACTTATTTCTCTTTTCTTATTTAATTCTATTAGGCACATGAAACATAACCTTAGAGTATGATTGGGATAACAATTTTTTGTTTTTGGAGGGGGTTGGGGTGGGGTTGTGGCATTTTCTGTTTTTTTAAATAAATATTTTGATTTATATGTTTTTAATTTTTTGATTCGTTGTGAAAAACAGAATCCAAAAAGTAGTCATTTTGATTAAAGTTGAAATAAGTTTACTAAAAATGAATAAAGCCTTACAAAAGCTTTGAAGTGATTTTTTCATCTTATTTAATAATTTTAATTTTTTGAACTTTTTTGGTAAGATTGTTTTATTTTTTTGATTTTTTGTAATTGAAGAATTTAAAAAGTATTAGCATTTGAATTAATGTAATTTTTTATATTAAAAACGAAAAAAGACATACAAGTCTTATTAGTCATCATCTTGCCGTTCCATTTAACATGAGAAGTGTGACACCATTTACTTCTCCACACAAAAAATAAGGCATAGGATCTTAACACAGTCGTTTGTTAATTTATTTTTTCTTTTAATTTTAACAAAAAAAGTTTTATTCGGTTAACAAAATTTGGCACACCCGATGGAACATGTTATTAAGTTGGAATAGAAAATGGCACAAATAAAATGACAATAACAAATATAAATGTGCATGTGTGTGTTTTGGTTGATCAACACCATAATAATATAAAGCAAAATATAAGCCAAACTAATGGCTAAAATATGCTTTTATAAAAATAGGCTATGTAAATGAAATGGCAAAAAAAAAAAAAATTTGTTATTTGATTAAAATCATGAGAATGTAATGCAAAATTTTAACCAAAAAAGTGGCCAAAAAAATATAATTTTAACATATGCTAAATATAAGTATAAATGATTTAAGATGACAAAAAGTGTCATCATTTGTTCCATGGCAGATTGCTTATTGGTAAATTTAATATAACTACTGGCAACTTCACAAGCCATTGTTGCCCAAGCCAATAATGGCTGAATTATATCTCTTTTTTATTCAATTATACAATATCAAAAAATTGTGATCGTAATATGTTGGGGAAAAAATTTAACAAAATAGTTTGCGGCAAGATAAAATATTTTTTCTTTTTTTTGTACTTAATTAAATAAGATCAATAATAGCAGAATAAAAATAATAGTCAAACAATTGCACGACGCCGATTTTCATGTGAAAAATCTTTAAAGAAAAAAACTACATGACCAAAATTCGATTCAAAATCTTTATTATGTCCAAATAATTAGCTTACAGAATTAACTCTCTGAATATATTCAAAAGATGATAATATTAAGAATAATATTTTTGGAATAACAAAATATTGAATACCATTACGGTAAGGTGGGATTCGATCAAATAAATAAATTATATTTAAATCTCACCAGTTGATAATCGAAACCGTTGATTAACAAGAATAAAGCGCCGAGAGTTTGTCTCTAAAATTTCATAACGATCGGATTTCGTTTGACATCAGATTTGCGGACAAACATGGGCTGTTCTTGCCAAAATACCTCACTGTTGCGCCGTTGATGATGCGCTACTCTTAATTCTCAAAGCTTGGGAATTGGTTTTGCTTCAATAATTATTAGCCACCGAATGTCAAATCAAGAGAGTTGATATGGTTTTTGTCTTTTCTAATCAGTATAGCCATCAGATACTTAATGGGTATTTATATAGAGTAGCCTATCAAGGCTATTTTTAATAAGACTCCTAATTTTTTTTTTATTTCTAATAGAATTTTAAAATACTATCGGGTAAATTATATATATATATATTTTTTAATTAAATTTTAACCCTAATATAATATATTAGATTTTTAATTATATTAAATTTTTAATCTAATTATGCCACCTCAAATGAGGCGAACACCAACATAATAGAACAGAACCATACTTCAAAAACAAAATGATGATAAAATAGTGTAAAAATAATTTATAAAGTTATGAGTTGAGTGTATTATCACTATTAAAGCCATTTAATTGGCTTTTATAAGATAAATTATTTGTTTATTCACTTTACAATGACCCAATTAATGTCTCTCGGCCAATTAAGTTAGATATAGACATTAAGAACATTATATTCATCCGCTGTTAAGTTGCTTTGGCACGAAATTGGCCAGTTGGCCTTTAATTAGAAGGTCAAGTGTAAAATTTGTAAGCAGCTTCCAATGATGAAGATGCATGGGAATCGGATAATGCATCCATGTTTCATGTATGGCCTATCATTGAAAGGTCATTGTAATTTGTGTTTGAATGTTAATGTATTGTAGCCTTGAGAGGTCATCGAAATAAAATCGACATAAACCTGTTGAAATCGACATAAACCCGTTGAAATCGATATAAGCTTGCCAAATTCGACGAAAGATTGATAATTAATTTATTCACACAAGAATTAGGTTTGTCTATAAATCGATAATTGGCATTTGTATTATATTGTGGCTCTATATGTATTACAACTCTTTAAAAATTTGACGATTTTTATTTTTAAAGTGTTGAGGACATTGTTTATACTAAAATTATATTTGCAGTTGATAATGTTATTTATGTCTAAATGGTTTGTTGAATTTTACAATGCTTGATGAAAAATAATTCTATATTTAAAATGTTCACGTAGAATATTTCGAAAGATGACAAATGAAACTTGAAGAGAAGAGTATATATATAGCGGTTAACGAGAGTTATAACTAAAGGATACTTTGTATTATTGAAGCATTATTAGTTTAAAGTAGTTATAAGTAGTTATAATTAGTTATTTATGGAATTCTATAAATAGGTGTATTGTTCTTATTGTAAGAACAACTTCACCCTATCAATCTATTAATAGATTTTATTTTTACTAAGGAGTAATTTAACTTAAATAGTACGAGTAGCGTAATGTAAATTTTTCTTCAAGAATTTTTAAGAGATAGTGTTCAATATTTACCGAGTAACTGTAGGTGAGTGGCGGTATTTTTTTCTTGTACCTTTGTATTTTATTATCATGAAGATTAATAAAATATATTTTTATTAATTTTCAATCTTTATTTCTTATATCTATTTTTTTGCTTGTTCAGCCATTTTCATATCTAACGAAGTTTTGAAACATGGTATCAAACAGCTACACAATCAGTTGATATGAATCTATGTCGATATCGAATTAAGAATTTTTATTTTGGTTAACAGCAACTCGTTCTATGTCTAGCCACCTTTTTATATCTCGGTACTTTTAGATTGTTTGCTCAAACAACCTATATGTAATCGGTACCCAAAAAAAAAAATGGTACTAATATAAGTTTGTGTTTCAGTTCCAATAGGTTCTCAATTGGATATTGATGTAGTGACACATTCATATGACAAAACAGAAGCAACTCTAAGTTTTTTTTTTTTTAGGCTCAAGGCAAAACTTTTAGTAAAATTTAATTTTTATATAATAAATTATTTTATTTTACAAAAGTACTAATTAAATATTTATTCATAAATTTGCTAGTAACATGTTTATCAAGATCACTGGTTAAGAGTAAATTAAATTTTCAATTCTCTCTCTTTTTTTTCTCTACATTTTGCATAATCAATATTTATTTTTTTAGTTAACATATTAATAAATGAAACAAATACAATTTATAACTGGATAATATAACTAGTCGAGTGATAATTAATAATAGCTTTTTAATTGACTCAAATTACTTAATAATTATAAATTTTAAAATCAAAATAATAATAATAGTCAATAAATTATGGAACTTTTTGTTTTTAAATATTTAAAAATTTATACAATACATATAATAAAATAAAAATGTCATAAAACATTTTTAATTACCAAATTAAAGACAGAAGTGCAATTATATACAAAAATTTACTAGATTTATCCCATGTCAACGGTGAGAGAGAGAGAGAGAGATAGAGAATTTTCCACGGCCACCCAGGGATCTTTTGTAATTTTTGTCTTTCCTTATGTTTTTACATTTTTTATTCAATATTTATAAATCTTTTAGGACATTTTTTTTATATTAATGTTCGGGTTAGTTTGTGCACCTTAACTAATATTTAGAAAATCAATCTCATTACTTACTTGTGAAAATCTCAATTAGAATGGAAACAAAGTTTTAAATAGATTAGTCTCAAAAAAATTAATAGTACATTATTTGAAAGTTGAGAGAAATGGAATTGAACTATATAAAAATAATTTTATGTAGTTTCTTATTTTATTTGTCAAATTAAGATGAGAGATCAATTGGTCTACTCCTAAACCCACCGAACTAACATAAATCTCCAATCTTATACTATTCTTATGTCACCTTCCAAGTGAATTTAGTAAACCTAAGAGATTGATATTATCATTTTTAATTTAATTTTATATTAATTTCACTAAAATTATTCAACCCAAACAACGTACATACTAATTATTTTTAGATTATTCTACTTATAACCAAACACCATTCAGTATAAAAAGCATTACATTAATAATATAATCTGTAATACTCAACATACTAATAATCTAAGTGCACTAATTATGCTAGGATTTGAATACAAGTCCTCGAAAGAAAACGAAAGCATACATACATGCACACAACAAAAAAAATATCACACGAGTATATACGTGATTTGGCACAAGCTGTTTACGTTCATGGGGACTAAATATAATCCACTATAACTGTAAAATGTACAATCTTGAAATCAAAAATACCTCAAAATTCGACACCTACAATCCGAGTTCTGAAACAAATCACATTTTCTCGCTTAAAGGTTATTTCTTTGCCACTGATATTTTTTCATCTCTCCCTACATTTTTACCTCCTTGATTTACTCTCTACACAAATAATTAGAATTATAGAACCATATTTATAGGCAAACTTTAAAAATTTTAACCCATATAATTACAAAACCCTACACATATTAGACTCCTTGTGGATTCATGATTCCTGCATAACCCAAATACGTGTAATGAAATACTAATTATATGGATTCGTAGAATACAAGACATACACCTAACAATCTTCATATTTGCTTGAATTCTACAAACCACCCTAAAGATAACCAGTGTCGATGTCGATTCTACCGTCGTTATTAATTTGCCACACTCAAACCAACATGGCCCGCACCTCCACACCCATATACCCGACACTTATTCATCGAGATGTCCTGATTGTTGATCATTTGTCAAATCAAGAAATTACCGTTTAACTTGACTTTACCTGCAGCTAAATTCCTAGCAACATCCATTGATGATTAGTGTTCTATCGTTGACTGAACTAGAATGCTCCCGATTGCCTCTGATCATTCGCAATTAAACCCGATTACTCCTGATCACCTTTGATCTTGCCCGATCAATCTCAATCTAAGCCGATCAATCTAATCCAATCAAGTTATTAAGAATCTAAAAATGTTAACTGTACCGATGAATTCGCAGCGCTGAAAAATTTTAAAATGCACCTCCCACTTGATTTTACTATTACATTTATGATCCGATATAACAAAATAAATTCAAGACGTTAATTTCAGAACTTGTTGCACATACATGATAAAAACCATTCAATATCAATTGTTCCTAAACTTAACCACAAGTGAGTAATATCAAAATTAATTGATTCACATGCAAAACAAATTTATCCAAACTAACTGCTCCAGACTGGATAAAAACCTCCTTTGAAGATCAATTCAAATCTAAATCCTTCCAGCAAGTTTCCAAGCCTAGTTGATTTTAAAAGCACCAAAATAGCAATCTAAACACCACACTGGATAAAAACCCGTTCAACTAAATCTCAAACCCAATGCTCTATTGAGTTGTCTCCTCCCAAATCAATACCAACTATTATTGTTTTTCGTGCAAAAACTAGCCTATTATTGATTGATCCTGGTGCCAAAAAAAACCTTGCTTGATATGAAAAACGCCAACACCGCTTTCACTCAAATAGCAGTACCAGCGCTGCACATACAATGCCGTTGCACCTTTTTTTTTTTTCGTTGTGCGAAATAAATAATTTTGATTTAAACGAAACGAAATAAAAAATAATACATGTGCTCTAATCTTTCACCATGGTTTCAAATCGTCTATCGTTTGCTTTGATACCATTTGTTGAGATTTGAAAACCAATCGCCGAACGCGAATGGAAGCACACATTCATGCACACACCAAAGAAAATATCACACGAGATTATACGTGGTTTGGTACAACCTGCCTACATTCACGGGTGCAAGAGATAATTTACTATAACTGTAAAATGTACAATCTCGAGATAAAAAAACATCACGTAAATGAAGTCGAATACTTAATAAAATTCTAAATGAACTAAATTATTAATGGGGACTCACGACTGTATTTAACCCGAAAAAGGGTAGAATTGTCTTTTTATAGAATTAGGTCTTGTTTGGCAACTGGCTCTAAGCCAGTTTAAAGTCATGCCTTTTGCTTAGAACTCAAAAAGTCAAAAAATTTCGTTTTTCAACTCAAAAGTTTTTAGTCTTTTTTTTTTATTTTTATATAATTTTTTAAAAATATCATAATTTTTATTATACGCATTTAGTTTTTTGTATAAAAATTATATTTTTAAAATCTACACCTTAAAATTTATCAAACAAGATCGATATTGAATATAAATTATTTAAAAATAAATTTTAAAAAATTATAATAATTTTAGCCAAAGCTTTTTGTGTCCTACAGCTAGCTACTAAGCCTTTAGCTTAAATTCATCTCATTTCTCTCTTAAATGAATTTTTGGCCAATTTTTTAAACTTAAAATAATTTTAGACAAAAAATTTAATTTAAAATTAAGTTACCAAACGAGACTTTAATTAGCATCAAATTAGTCAGGAAGAATAAAATATTTTCATGGCATTAGCGCCACCCTACCCATTGGTTGGGTCCCCTTCTACTTTCAAGCTCTCATAGTGTTTTGCAAGTTGAATGATAGGAAAGTCAAGATTTTCTTGCAATGTGCATCACGTGCACCAATAATTTAATGATGTCCTGCTTTGCAATCATCCTCACTGTAATTTTAATCCACCTTCTTGAAAATCATATATATATATATATATATATATATATGATTTTCTTATTATTTTAATATGAATCTCCTTATCCTTCAAAATAATGAAAAGTTCATTAATAAAATAAGAAAATTAATTTTTATAGTTTATAGGTGGTATTTTTCTTATCTAGTGGAAAATAGTTTTATTTATTTAATATTTTAGTATAATCTTCTTATTTTCTGATTTTTTTCGTCACGAGAAATTTAAAAACTAAATTTTTTTATCAAAGTAAAAAAAAGTTTATTAAAGATAAAAAAATTAATTTTTGGTTGCAATAGTTATTTTTTTTTATCTTTTTGGATTTTGTAGTTAAATAATTTATTTTTTTAATTTCTTGGGATGAGATAAATTTACAGTGTAAAGTTTGAATTAGAATTATAAAATATTATTAAAAATAAAAAATTAAGTATTTATTAAAATTTTAACAAAGATCATCATCATTTAGAAGAAGAAATTGATTGAAACTGAATGCAGCGGGACCGAGAAAGCATGGGCCGGCCCGTCTAGATGGCTTAGGCCCACAATAAAACTGTTTGGACTTGAGTAGCAAATCCATGACGAGGTGCCGAGCCTAGGAATATAACTTGGGCAAAGCTCAATTGTATTGACTGAGAAAGCGTGTCAAAGATACCAGACACTAAAGATAATGTGACCGAGTAAAGAACATTTATGAAGGACGAGTAGGCGAGATAGAAGCGTAAACCTCTTTAGTATGTTCGTATTATCCTGCATTAATAACAGTTGGAATTATTCAATTATCCTTGGTAAGCAGCTGTTTCAGGATAAAGGGGTTTAGACTAGACCCAAATAGGGAGGAGGATCTTCCCGCCAAGGCAAATCTTGGAGGAAACAAGGTTTTCTGGCCAAAAAGAGCACTGAGATACACTATAAATAGGATATACGACTCAAGGTGAGACATGAACATTTGCTTAAAAAAACTCTACTAAAATACTTAGAGAATTCATTATTAAGGGCTTCTCATTACTTCGAACTCATAAAACACTAACTTCAGCATTGTAGAGACTTTCTAACATGAGTTCGCTGAATAATCTCACTCAATTGTA
>JAULJZ010109192.1:0-11595 GCA_032270985.1 Heliamphora pulchella
GTTGTTTGGTAGTTATTACCGTTTTGTCAAAGGACCATGTATTGATATTTATGTCTCAGACGTGAAAATAGATGTTTTGTACGCCTTATAGTCTTGAAATCAATGCATATACTGCTTATATAATAATGAAAGAAACCACTGGTTGGTTGTGTATTTTCATAATTATATAAAATGGTTATCGTTTTCGATTGGTTTATGCTTATATCAACTCTTTCGCTATGATGGAGGATTTTTAACCTTGTTGTAGTATGTTTTAGATGGCTTGGTTGTGCCTTGAAAACTTTTAAAATATTGAAAAATAGTTAAGTGTTAAGGGTGAAAAGTTGGGTTTTGAAAAAGTGGTCTAGAGTCAGACCACTTGATAGACTGATCGATCGGTCTATCGAGTTGTCTTGTGTAACCCTCGATTTTTTCACAGGCGTGGAAAAAACAGAGAACGATTAAAGACCGCTCGATCGGTCCCTTGACTGATTGATCGGTCTGTGCAATTTTTCTAAAAATATTGTTTGTTTTTTTTGCTTGGCTCTCGGGGACCATGATCTAGTTCTTTTGGGTTGTTCTTTTATATAAAATAAACTCTCGAAAGTGTATTTTTCAAAGGTTTTAAGCTTGCTTTCATTTATGTTCTTAGACCCGTGAGGGTTCGTGTGGTTTTGATGGAACTTGAAATCATAAAACCGATTTCTCTTGAGTGGTTTACGTAACTCGAGTTTTGGGGTCCTATAACTTGGTATAGAGCTCTATGTTCGAATACCTAAGAGCCGTAGGAGAGTTTGCATCACCTTGTGAGGATAGTTGTGTATGCTTGATTACATGTAATTAAATGTATTGATAACATGATAATGATAACTTGTTGAGGATGAGAATGTTGTGTATATGTGAGCATGGAGGTTGGACATTAGGATTGATTAGTCTTACCTTCGGGCGTTTGGATTAACAAGCTTAGAAGCTGAGTTAGAAATGCATTTGGCCGACGTACTTTCTAGCAAGAAATCTAGGTACTTTCTAGCAAGGAATCTTAAATGGTTAAGTGTTAGTATGATTATGTGACTTATATCTGTAATAACATGATGAGTAGAATCTTATGTTGTTATGTTGTATATTACTTTCATATAGAAGTGATGTCAGTACGGAGAAGACGATGCCGTGGTCGAGGTCATGGCTATGGTTTAGGCCAAGGGGATGTGCCAATCCTTGATGCTGGGGATGCTAATGCTCCCTAAGGACCAGTGGACGAGGTAGGATTGCTACTTGAGATTGTAGGGTCCATTCGTCAGCTAGTTGAGTTCGCTGGGGGAGGAGTGAGAATACAAGAGCCGATGATGGCTGTTGCGATGTGTGAGTTCCAGCGTCTTGACCCTCCTACCTTTGTTGGGGATCCCGATCCCAAGGTGACCATGGAACGGACGGAGCTTGTGACAAGGATCCTTGATACGTTGCAGATTGTCGAGGACGGTTTGAGAGTTGCGTTCGCTGCTTTTTAGTTGAGGGGTGACACCCATAAATGGTGGAAGTTTGCTAGAACAGTTGTGGAAGGTAGGTAGGATGCTTTCACGAAGGTATTCCTAGAGAAATATTTTCCCGAGTCCTCGAGGAGTCTTTATCGTGAGGAGTTCTTTTCCCTCACTCAGGGAGCGCTGAGTGTGTTACAGTATGAAGCAAGGTTTACAAGTTTAATATATAGTGTTCCTTTGAAACCTTACTTTAAGCTCATGTTTTGATTTTAAGTCATTTTAAATTAAAAAGTTAAAAATTTATCTAGTTAAAAAATTAGTGACTTTTAAGCAACTAAAAAACTAAATAAGCCAATTATAAAATTTCAAGATTGTCCTTTAACCTAAATGAGATTTTATCAAACTAAAAAATCAAAAAATAAAAAAATCAAAAGGTAAAATTGAAAATTGTTATAAAAAAAATTAAAAAGTCAAAAAATCAATAGAATAAAAGTTTACGGTTAAAAAACTGAGGTTATTTGACTTTTTAGACGATAAATCAAAAAGTCAAAAAATTCAAAAAATTAACTTTAAGCTAATTTGTCGAACGAGGGCATATATATATATATATATATATATGAGGAGTCCATTTTTAATGGGAAGTATGATATGAGGAGGCAATTAGCTGGGTATGTCTACTTGCACAGACATATTATACAATGCAATCATAGATTGCTTATTTGGACGGTCAATTAGGCACGTGGGTTCACACTTGAAGTGGAATAGAATATGAAACTAGTTCATTTTCAATTAAATAAATTATTGAAAAGATATAAATAGCTAAAACTTGTCAAAATTAAAAAAAAACAAATAAGGGATATAAAAAATTCTAAGTTACATAAAATGTTTAAAAAAACAATAAACAACAAATTTGAAAATAGAAAAAGTTAATTTCATCGAACACATTATCATTGTTAATGAGATAAATTTAATCACATCATATGCAAATGTTTTTCACCAAAAAATTCAACATCTTCTACAATTGTAGGAGGTGTTTGGCAAAAATACTGGTAGTAGCTTATAAATTATAACTTGTAATAGAAGTTGTGAGTGTTTGGTAAAAATTGTAACTTGTAGTTGAAATATAAAAAAAATTAGTTATAAATTGTAGCAGAAGTTGTAAGTATTTGAAAAAACTTATAACTTATAACTAAAATTAGTAGCAGAAATCTAAAAACTATTATCAGTAGCATTTTCAAACACTTTCGTTATCATTTACTTGGGAAAATAATTCACTAAAATATTTTTAAAAATTTCACAAAATAATCCAACAAAAGATACACAAAATGATTGTACATTTCTATTATTTATCACTATTAAAAAATTCCGTTTACCAATTGATTTGCACTAATCGATTTTTCTAAAAAGTCAAACGCTACAAAACAAATAAAATAATTACACAAGCCAACAAGTAAACAACCACACACAAGACAAGACAATTTTTACGTGAAAAACCTTAAATTGGATAAAAATCACGAGACTAATTCAGGTTCAGAAAGATCAAATACTATAACAAATGTTGCTTATAAGAGAATCTTACAAACAACAGTTAAATTCACAACTTACGAATGTAAACTTACTCTTATTAAATCTATATGCACTAATTCTATATTTAACTGTCGCTAGAATTCATCATCAAATTCACCGTGCTAGAATTTACTTAAAATAGAGGAAAACCAAATGTATCTCTCTATATGTGAGTTGTCTCAGTCAACATAGCATGTGCCTTCAGTAAAGTAAATAATTTGAAGGACTTGGCAGCGACTATATATTATCTTATTTTATTTTATTTTTATTAATTTTTTATTTAATTAAGACGACGCGGTCATTTAAAGTCAAATTATTTTGTATTTAAGAAGATTATGCTAATTACTATTCATTGGGAAGTGAATAATAAATAAAAAGTATATAAATATTTACAAAAGTGTATTATTATTTATAAAAATAGTAAATCTTACACCAAAAAGTATATTAATATTAAAAAAATTTTGTCACTATTATCCTATTAACTAGTAACCACCGCCCATTTGTCTTTTTTTCTTGTTAACAAAAATAAATCAATAGTGTATCACTAGCTCATAGTATTTTTAACACGATACTTGATGAGAATATTGTATAAGACCCGATACGTTACGGTCCCATTTGGTAATATTTATGTTTAAAGTTTTTTATTTTTATTTTTAAAATTTTTATAAATTATAAACAAAAATATGTTTGATAGTTATTTATGTTTTTAAAAAAATATAAATAATTTTCATAATTTACTGAAATTTTGTAAACAAAAATTATGTTATCCCTTGTTTTATAAATAATTGCTGATTTTATCTTTTCTCTTTCACTACTTCCGCCACTTGTTCAACCACCACCTCCGACCTTCACCACTATCACTTGTTATCATTATCGAAAAATATTTCTAGCCACCACCTCTAACCATTATATTTGGCCACAATTTCTGACCACTATATTCGGCCATTACCTCCAACCATTACTTTTGGACCGAAATCCTTGATTACTTTAAGCTGGCTCTGAAGAATTTCTTTAGTATAGAAAATCTATATGTGGCCCACATAGGTATTTATATTTATTTTTATTATTTAATAAGTGATCGATAAATAATATATTTTACTATATTAAAAGAATATTGATGAAAAGTCGCATCTTTTGTGAATAATTACCTATTATGAACTGGTACAATTGGTACTCCTTGATGGAATGGTACCGTTGCCTATAAATAAAGAAAGATCCCCAACCTAACCTAAAATAAAAAATGCATGTGTTCCATCAACGATTTTCATCAACATAAGACTGCAAGTTAAAAGATTCACTCTGTAAGTGCAGATTTATTTAAGCACTTGAACAATTATAATTAAAAATATATTATTCATATTTTCGCAGCGTGTATATCCGTCAATTTTACTTACAAAACCTTCTTTCAAAGATACCTCGACTTTTGGACCTTATAAAGATGGAGTGATGACGTTCTAATAGAGGCCTTTTTGGGTTAATTGTTTATTTTATTTGACTTATTTTTGTTTTTAATTAATTTTTTTATTATTTAATCAAATTAGTATATTTTTCGACTTCTCTCATTGTGATAAATTAAAAAGGTGAAAAGAGTTGATCAAATTATAAAGAAGTTCAGAAAAAACAAATATAAGTTAATAAGCTAAATTTTATCTTGTTTATTTTCGTTTTTAGTGAATTTTTTTTATCTTTCGATCAAATTTTTTTACTTTTTCGGTTCATCTCATCGAGACGATTCAAAAAAAATTAAAAATTAAAAAATTAGTGAGAAGTCCAAATCATATGCTGTGTGTTGGTTTTTATTCAGCAAAAATTTTTTTAACGCGCAAGACTCATCATCAAAAAAATGTTCTTGCGATAGATCCTTTGTTTGTCGAGTGAAACTTTTAGGGAACGAAAATACCCTAGTTCTTTTATTGTCTTTTTTAGTCGTTATCATTCTCTTCATCGTCTTCCATTTTGATTGATATTATCAAAACAGAGATTTGTTTTATATATATAAACAGATAAATTTATCTGTTTGCAGCATTTATTGTATTATCTGTGTTAATATGTAAACAGATAAATTTATCTGTTTGTTAGGCAAAATAGATAAATTTATCTGTTTGCTGGGTTTTTTTGAAAGAAATCACGCTTATTAAATGGGCTGAACCTTGCACGTTAAAATTTTTGTTTATAAATCCTGCGCGTTAAAATTTATTTTTTAAAACTTTTGGCCGAAATTTCCTAAAAAATTTAGTCAAAACATAAAAAAAAATTTCAAAATAAAAATAAGCAAAATTAATGAAATTTAGCCTAAATATGGCCAGAATGTGTCTCGAACGAATATGAGGAAAATGGCATTGATTTTTCTTGTATACCACTTTCAAAAGAAGATGAGAAGTTCAAATTCGCCAACCCATGAGGGTGGTGGACTGTTCCTCTAATTTTATCTTTTTGAGTCAAACATCGGCCTCATTTGGAAATAAGCAAATTGTTTGTTTATTTATTTATTTTATTTTATTTATTTTTATTTTAGTAATTTTTTTCATTGTTTTATCAAACTATAAAAAAAATTCAAAAATTTAAAAATTCAAAAATAAGTCAAAATAAGCCAATATGTCAAATTTTATGTTGCTTATTTTTATTTTCAGTGATTTTTTTTTAATTTTATGTTTTGATCTAAAATTTTACTTTTTTAGTAGATTTTATTAAAGACGATTTGAAAAAATAAAAAGTTTTAGTCAAAAGATTAAAAAAAATCATAAAAAACAAAAATAAACAAAATTCTCAAATTTTAACCCAAACAAGGCGTAGTTGAGAAAATGCATTTTTTTTTAAAGAAAATCCTAAAATTATCTTTTCAATCATTTTTTTGAAGAAAAATCATCATATCTACGCCACATTCTTCAAGGAAAGGACTTTATTTTGACAGTAATGTAGAACAAGATTCAGGATTAAAAAAGCAATAGAAATTAAAGCCCAAACCTATTTTAATTTCTCTTTTCTATGTTAGCAACCATCTTCTTTTATCACACCTTATTCTTCTTCTTTTTTATTATTATTTTTTTTACATTTTCTTCTTTTCCTTTTTCTATTTATTAACAACATCGAACTTACCCCATAGTGTTTAGTCTCACATTTGTTGATTAGAGACTTTTGTTTTTGTTCTATTATTAATCTTTGTGCTCTTTTATTGCCTTTTACCCTTTTCGTCCTTTCTAGCCTAATGTGGGGAAGCTTGTCTAATGTTTTTTATTTTTTAATAAATCAGGATGTTCGAGCCAGTTTACACACCTTGACTAATTCTTGAGAGACTAATTCCACCGCTCACTTATGAAAATCTCAATTAAAGTTAAAATAAAATTTCGTATGGATTGTCTTCAAAACTGATAACATTTAAAAGGTTTTAAATATGAAACTTATTCATTTTCAATTAAACAAATTATTGAAAAGGTATAAATAGCTAAAACTTGTCAAAATAAAAAAAAGAACAAATAAGGGATATAAAAAATTCTAAGTTACATAAAATGTTTAAAAAAAACAATAAACAACAAATTTGAAAATAAAAAAATTTAACTTTATTGAACACATTATCATTGTTAATGAGATAAATCTAATCACATCATATACAAATGTTTTTCACCAAAAGATTCAACATTTTTCTACAAATGTTGATGGTGTTTGGCAAAAATACTCGTAGTAGCTTATAGATTGTAATTTATAACAAAAATTATGAATATTTTGTAAAAAATATAATTTGTAGTTGAAATAGAAAAAAAATTAGTTATAAGTTGTAGCAGAAGTTGTGAATATTTGTAAAAATTTATAACTTATAACTAAAATTAGTTACAAAAATTTAAAAACTACTATCAGTAGCATTTTCAAACACCCTCGTTATCATTTACTTAGGAAAATAATTCACTAAAAAGATTTTAAAAAATTTCACAAAATGATCAAACAAAATATTCAAAAAATCATTGTACATTTCTATTCTCTATCACTATTGAAAAACCCAATTTATCAATTGATTTGCACTAATCGATTTTTCTAAAAAGTCAAACACCACAAAACAAATAAAATGATCACGCAAGCCAATAAATAAACAACCACACAGAAGTCAAGACAATTTTTACGCGAAAAATCTTAAATCGAATAAAAATTACGAGACTAATTCAGATTCAAAAAGATCAAACACTATAATAAATATTGTTTATAAGAGAATCTTACAAACAACTGTTGAATTCACAACCTACGAATTTAAGCCTACTCCTACCGAATCTATGTACACTAACTCCGTGTTTGACTGCTGCTAGAATTCACCACCAAATTCACCACGCTAGAATTACTTAAAATAATTTTATCTATTTTTAGAAATATCATAACATTTATTACACAAATCTAATTTTTATAAAAATTTATATTTTTAAAACTTACTCGTTAAAATCTATCAAATTAATAAGATCTAAATTAAATACAAAATTACATACAAATAAATTTTTAAAAATTATAATAACTTTTTTTTAATTTAAAGCTCGTTTAGCTTAAAGCCACTTTAAGTCAAACTTTTTTATTTATTACTTTTTGGCTTAAAGTCACACTTACGGTTCACTAAACGAACTTTTTACTTATTTGGTTTTAAGCAATTTTAAGCAAAAAGCATAGCGTAAAGCTAGGTTGCCAAATGAGGTCTTTATTAAGTTTTTTCTATGAAAAAAACTTATATACATTCCAAACACTATATTTCTTTTTTGAATGAATGAACTATAACAAGCTTATATTAAAAAATCAACTTTACTCCGAAATTAAAAAATCGTACCGGTATCTCAAATATATTAACTTAAAAATAAAAAATAATAGTATATTAGATATTTTAACAAAAATTAAAAGAAAAATTACCCTAAAAACTATTTCAAACAATTTAACATTTTTTTACTATGTTTTTTTAGAAAGTTAAATCTCTTTAAAAACAAGTGTTATATATAAAAGTATATGTATAACTTGGGGGTCCATTTTTAATGCGAGTATGGATGTGAGGAGAGGATGATAGAAGGAAAATTAACCCCAGATTGAGATAATTAAAATGTTGACTTTGTTTTGTAAAAAGATTAGCTTTTAAGCTACTTGTGTTTAGCGTTTTTAAAAAGTTTATTATTATTATTTTTTATTTTTTAAATAAAAAATCTATATAAATTCTTAATATTTTAATATTTTTTTGAAATAAACTTGTTATAATATTCTCGATTGAAAGGTCAATTTTATTTTATTTTATTTTTAAAAAGTCATGCTATTATTCTAAACACTACAAGTTAAAAGTAAAAAAAATTACCGCATATTAGATATTTTAACAAAAAATTTAAAAAAAACTACACTAAACAAATTATTTCAAACAACTTAACTTTTGTTTTTAAAAAAGAAACTATTTCTTAAAAACTAATTTTTTAGACATTATATTTATATGAAATTGAGAGATTCTATTTTTATAGTAATATTATGATGACTATATTTATTGATTATTTAAATATCTCCTGACGTATTATTATATAAGGTGTTTATTTTATTTGACAAATTCACTAGTTATTTTTAAATATGATAAATAAATATTAGGCTTCAATTGAGAACTTGTTTAAAAGCTTTTTTTTTCCTTTTTTTTGACATTTTTAGCTGAAAAGCTAAATTGAGTTCAAAATAAGTTATTTCGTAACTTAGCTTTTAAGTTAGCTTTTTTTAAGTTAATTGTTTGGATAAAAGCTAATTTTTTTACTTTTTATTCAAAGTGGACAATTTTACATTTCTATATATTTGATAATAATAATATGTAGTTGGTAGTGATATTAAATAAGTTATGAATAATAGGTATTATTATATTTTAAAAATAAATAAAATTTAAATATAATATTATAGGAGTTTGTGTTTTGATTTGAGTTTTTAATATTTTAATTTTTTTGCTTTTTTACCAAATAAATAACTTTAATTTTTTATCATTGTTAGAATATTAGATTGATTGTTAGAATATTAAATTGATTTTATTCTGATTTGATTTTATTCTCTATATTTATTGTATTTCTTTTATTATTTATCCATATTCGCCTATAAATAGGTCATATATTGTACAGTTTCAATATACAGAAAATATACAATCTTCTCATTTTCTTCAAGATATATACATAGTGAGATAATCAGAACCACCTCACCTTAGGAGTTTTTCAACTGTCCAGGGTGGTTTTTTATTTTTTTTAACAGATGACAATTTTGTAGTGATTTTATGTATTTAGCTTTGTAGTTAGTAACGGATAAGAGAATAAATTTTAGATAAAAATATAAATACACAGTGTGATAAGGTTTTAATAATTTGTAACCGTCAAATTTTGAGTTCTCTTTATAATAGTAAATAGATAGGTAGGGAACATGATGTGTTTCGTAGAGGGACGGGACGAGACGGGAGTGGGATGAACACTCTGTCATTCACGGTTCTTATTTAATTGGGGTAAAAAAAATTTAAAAAAAGTAATAGAGAAATAACAAAAAATAGGACGAAAATAGAAATATATTGACAATAATTTTTAAAGTTTGAGATATGATATTAATAAAAATTATAGATAATATAATAATAAAAAATAATAGCAAAAAATTAATAGAATTAAAAATATAAAACATGGGAAATAGAAATAAATATAATATTTTAATATTTTAGACTTATTATATTTTTAATATATATATTTTATATATGTATTTAAACTTAAAAATATTTATTTTATGTAATCGGGAGCAGGACGAGAAAACAATCACCATTCTTACTCCGTTTGTTATTGGAGACGGGAAAAATTCGTACATAGCATGGCGAGATCGTGTGTGCATGGGACGAGACGGGAGAAACTATCATCCCTAGTTTCATTTCATAAGGTGTGAATATACATTCTGAATATAGAACTATTATACAATTTTAAGTAAGGATCTTATTTATTAATTTAAGGAAAAATTACATGAACACCTTCTACACTATACCCGTGTATTACTTAACATCCATGAATTAAAAATTCGTACAAAATGACTCCCTAACTATTTGTTTGTATTACTTTGCCCTCCTAACTATTAATTAAAATTACAGAAATACCCCCTAACGGAGGGGGGTAAAGTGATACAAACAAATAGTGTAGGGGCCACTTTGTACGAATTTTAATTCAGATGGGTTAAGTGATACACGAATATAGTATATGTGGTGTTCCTGTAATTTTTCCTTAATTTAATCAAATGTCGATGGTCGCCAAAGAAAAATGTTCAAAAAATCAAAGAGAATCCACTAAATTGATAGAAAGGACAAAAGTAGAAATCAAGCCCGTGAAAGTATCAACTCTATTATAAAGTGCTACTTTTGTGGAAAGAATGGACATGTAAAGAAGAGCCGCAGCAAACGTAAAGCTTGGTTCGAAAAGAACTAATAGACTTTCTTTTGTATGTTATGAATTAAAACTTGTTAAAGTACTATCTAATACTTGTTGAATTAACTCTAAAACCATAACTCATATTACGAATTCTTTACATGGATAGCTTTTAATTCAAAAACCAAATGAAAATGAAGGATTTGTCTATATGGAGAAACGTCTCAAAGCTGATGTGATAGCTGTTCCTATTACCTAGTCTTAGAGACAAGTCATCAAATGCATCTAAAAAAGATTTTATGTTTCTTAAATTTCTAAAAGTTTGGTTTCTTTATTTAGATTAAATTGTTCTAGATATTTAGTTTTATTTGGTTGTAAAAAATTCAATTTGATATTTAATTCAATAATAGTTGGTTCTGGTAGTTTATATGATAGATTATATCAAATTATTTTGAATCATGAATTTGCACAATTTTTAATAATCCTGCATTTAAATTTTAGTTTAATGCGTGGTCAAATTAATGAAAAAATTTCAATCTTATGGCATAAATGATCAAGACATGTCTCTAGAAATAGAATTGAAAAATTGACGAAGAATGAAATTTTGAAAAACCTAGATTTCACTAATTTTAAAATATATGTAAATTGCATAAAAGAAAAAGAAACTAAGCATTCCAAGAAATGTGACATAAGAAGCAATGAGCTTATTGAGATAATTCATACAGTTATTTGTGAAAATCTTGTTCCATATTTTAATGGAGAAAAATATTTTATCACATTTATATATGATTACTCACATTATGGATATATATATCTAATCCATGAAAAATTTCAAGCCATTGACATCCTTGAGATGTATATTACTGTGGTTGAGAGGCAATTAGATTGAAATGTTAATATAATGATGCTAGATAGATATGATGAATATTTTGGTAAGTATAAGAGTCGGACCAAAATTCTAGCTTAGTTTCAAAATTTTTAAACAAACAAGGCATTCGTGCTCAATATACAATGTCTACACCACAGCAGAATAGAGTTGCTGAGAGCCGCAATCATACACTTATGAAAATGGTTAGATGTATAATGAGTTCATCAAATGTACATATTTTATTGTGAAGTGAAGCATTAAAGCCCGCTATGCATATTGTTAGGAAACAGGCAACCCAAGAGGGGGGGGAGAATTGGGTTTCTTTGCTAGCAATGGATATTTAAAAATAACT
>JAULJZ010109203.1:0-32915 GCA_032270985.1 Heliamphora pulchella
TAATATTATAAACAAATATAACAAGATAGTCAAAGATAAAAACAATACAAATATTAAAGAGATTAGGAATAGAGAGAATGAATCAAACACCAAATATTTATAGTGGTTTGGTTTTTTTCAAATCTACGTTCACCCCTCAAGTCTCCCCTTGAGAATTTTCACTATATAAAATGTTTCACAGGCGCATTCAAAATCTTACAACCTTAAGACTTTCCTTGAGAATATCCACCAGGATACGAATGTTTACGGATATATTCAAAAACCTTACAACAGTCTCAAGATGATCTTACAAAAACTATCCTTATTTTCTTCTAATCACTCTTAAGCTCTTCTTTGATGAGATTTACTCACTCACTTAAGGGACAAATAGTGACTCACCATTTGATACAATAAATGAAGAGATTCAATGAGAATCACTCACTCTCTTTACATAAATGATTGGCAATAAATGAAAAGATAAAGAGAGATGAGATACAAGAGTTGGAGTTACAACAATAAATGAGAGCTTGAAGACTTTGAGTTTGAATAAAGTAATAGAACAGTGATTGTAAGTCTCCAGTGATTTTAAATGCTGAGGAATAACTCCTTATATAAGCTATTGAGTTTTCATGACCGTTGGAAGTAAGTAGGGGCATTTAATACCAAAAATTCAGTCATTGAGCTCTGCCGCGAATTTGAATTTCTGTCGCAAGTGTCGACCCAAATGCTTTTCGGTTGACACAAAATGTCTAGAGCATGGTTCTTCAAATGGTTGGGTCGACTCTGATCTTCGGAGAGGTCAACACGATTTTTGCAATCTTTTTAACCAACACAACGGTGTCGACACATTTGATTTTGGTGTCGACTCGATTGTTCTTCAGTTTTTTAGAGAGGGCAATTTGTGTTGACTCATATTGCCTTAGTGTCGACACTAAAATTTTGCAAAAACTCTCGAAAGATTTGTGTCGACTCATTTGAACTTTAGTGTCGACTCAAAATTTCTTCATGTGGGCTCGGGATATTTGTGTTGACTCGTCTTCAATTTGTGTCGACTCACAAAATTCTGCAGGTGGTCTCGATACATTTGTGTCGACTCGTCTTCAATTTGTGTCGACTCAAAATTTTGAATAACAAAAGTAAGGAACCACTTTTGTGTCGACTCAAACTCAGTTTGTGTCGACTCTATTTGAGTATAGAGAGTTTCGGCTCTTTTGTGTCGACCCAAAATCTATTTGTGCCGACACTAATTTTTAATACTTGAAATATCTTCAACAGATATGCTAGGGTGTCAACTCATTTGCTCAAAAGTGTTGACATACTTGAGATGTTCAACTATTGTTTGCCTTAAAGTGTTGACTCAATTATCAATTGGGTTCAACACAAAATATTCCCATTCAAGAATACTTAAGTGTTTAATCTATTGAGAGATCAGTCATCTCATATGACTAAAGGTGTCAACTCATTTATTTAATTTGTGTCAACACTACCTTTTTGAAAATATTAAATATTATCCATTTAAATCAATTTATTCTTAAAAAATAAATTATGAAAATCATCAAAATCTAAATAAAAAGTCATTGGGCTAACAATATATATATACACTATATGATCATGTTTGAAGTCTTAGATTTAAAGATTGAACTAGAATATTAGTCTAAGGGATTATTTAATCCTATATTTGTTTGCTAAAATAATAATTTAACTAATTATGTTCACATCCATCATTCACAACACATAACAAAGATAGAAATGTATGTTTAACAGTTACAACTTCTCATTCAAAATCAGCCATAAAAACTACTGCATGACAAATATTTGTAAATGTTTTCTTTACTTTACTTCACTTCACTTTTTCTCCTTACCTTACCTTACTTTCTCCCTTTTTGAAATCATCAAAAGAGATGCAGTCATTGGTCGTCCATGAATTGCTTAAATTTTTTCTTAGCTTCTTGTTTTTGTCCTCTCTCGGAGGCTTTCTCTTTAGAGGAAAAGGCACGCTCGTCCTTTTTCTCTGTCGTAGCCCTAGCATCCAATGTGACAGCAAGGGCTAAGTCAGCTTTGTGCTTCAGTCTGGCAGCCTTTTCTTTCTTAGATTCTTTGGCTTTGAATTGTTTTCTCCAAGCTTCTTTGAGCCACTTTAGATGTTCTTCAACCTTGCGAGAGTTGGCGTGAACCGCTGTGATGATACCTTGGTCGTATTCCTTATGCACTTATTGGAGGATTGCTTTGTTACAGTTGACGATGGAGACAAGACTGTCATCCATGGTCTTGTACAAAGCTCTCCCAGCATCGGTAGCATTCTTTACGTCATGACGCAGGGCACGGTTCATTTTGTCCAAGTGTTTTACTTTGTCGGATAAAGAAGAGATGTTTCTATTTAGGTTAAACATATCTTAGTCGATTTTAGATTGAAAGGAGGACAAAGAAGATGATAAGCCTTTAATCAAAAAAATTATTTCAAAGAGATCAACGAGAGGAGCAACATAAGAGAAATGAGAAGCAGATGGAACATTAAAATGTGTAAGAAGATGAGGAGCATGGGATGGAACACTGGAAGGTCCAGGGGTATGAGTTCTAGCAGATGGGGGAATAGGTGAATCAAAGTCAACTCTAATCGAGGAAAAATCTCGAGATGTAAAGGGATTGCAAGGGACTGATGGAGTGCCACGGCGAGTGGTCCATACACCTTCAACCTTGGAGATTTGCATATACTTCAAGGTAGAAGCATCATACAAATCATGCTTGGAGAAAGGGATCAATTTCTCAGCAGATAAATTAATGCCAAAATGGCGAAAGACTTTAGTTAAAAACATGCCATGAGGAAGGAAAGAATTGGATTTGCTATGGGATTGCAACATATCATAAATAAATAAAAAAAACCTAGGTCTAGGTTTTTCTGTTCCAAGATGCACCACATGATAAAAATGTGCATATAAGAAACATTGCCAAATTTTTCCATTTGAGGTAAAAAAATGTGATTAACCATATGATGAAGAATGCTCATCTCATGCTTGAGAGAGTTTGCTTCTAGGGATTTGGATGGGTCAATCTCATCAACTTCAAAAATTTGACATACGGCATCATGAAATGAAAATCTCTCGATATCAATAGATCGTTTGTTGTAAAGAACAAAAATGTCTCCCTCAGAAATGCAAAGAATCTAATTGAGGATGGAGGAGGTCAAGTATATCTCTATTCTATTCACCCAAGTGGTGAGGTAGTGCTCGAAATTGAAGAAATGTGATTGTGAGGACAAAACAGTTTTACTAATGTGGGATAGTATGGGTCACGGGTTTGCAATAGTCTCTCCCACCCGAGACTTGAAAACAAATTTTTGAAATGCATTTCGATTGAATCAAAAAATATGAAATCAACCAAGCGGCCAGGAATTACCTTTTGATTGACGAAGGAGGAGAAATATAGTTGTTGAAATTTAGGAGATTTGAAACTAACTGCCTCCGTCATTGCAACCATTGTTGTTTCTGTCGCCGTCGCCGTCAAAGTCATCTTCTTCTTCTTCAAAGCCCTAAGGTTCAAAAGGTCGGCATCGCCAGTCCACTTACTGCCTTTACCCATGGTTTTAGGAGCCATTATGGATCGAAGAGAGGAAATCGAAAGAGGTGAGAAGATTAAGGGGTTGACTCGTTTTTCAAAGGGGTGAAAAACAACGGGAGATGAACAGTTGTGTGAGAGAGAGAGGGGAAACGACGCGATTGGTGGGGTTCGATGCCTCTTATATAGGCATAAAGATTTGTATCGACACAAATAAATTTTAAGTCGACACTTTATTTCACGAGTGTGGATATTTGAAAATAAAATTGTGTCAACACTTTTTAAGAAATAGCTGACACTTTCGGCTGTTTGAGTCAACATGTTTAAGCGTTGGGTCGATCCAAATTTACCAAAAGTCAGGCATCGAATTTGAATCAACACTATATAGAAAGGGGTCGACACTTTTTCCCGTAGTGTCTCTTCTATACAATTTTAGGTAAACTCAAGCACATGTGTTGACACTTTTTCAAGTGGTGTCAACACTTTTCACATATTAAAAAAGAATATAAGAAGCATTGAAATGCATTGAAAAGGCATGATTAGTATAGCATATTAATAATGAATTTGGAGCACATAACATACCAAGTTCTCTTTTTATATAACACATTTTTTCTTCATTTAAAGGTTTTGTGAATATGTCTGCAAGTTGGTAATTTGTGCATATGAATTCAAGTTCGATATTACTTTTTTGCACATGATCTCTTATAAAATGATGTTTAATCTCAATATGTTTGGTTCTTAAGTGTTGTATTGGATTCTTGGATATATTAATTACACTTGTGTTATCACATTTTATAGGAATATGATCTAAACAAAAACTATAGTCCTCTAGTTGTTGTTTCATCCAAAGAACTTGTACAAAATAGCTACCAACTGCTATGTACTCAGCCTCAGTTGTAGATAAGGCTACTCAGTTCTGTTTTTCTTGCTAAACCAAGAGATTAGTAAGTGTCTTAGGAATTGACAGGTTTTACTTGTACTTTTCATATCCACTTTACATCCGACAAAATCAGCATATGAATAGCCAAATATCTCAAACGCTATTCCTCTATGCTAGAATAATTCTAGGTTTTGTGCACCTAAGAGGTATCTAAAGATGCGCTTAACGACGGTCACATGTGATTCCTTAGAATTATATTAAAATCTAGCGCACATGCATACACTAAACATTATATCAGAACAACTAGCAGTTAAATATAATAGAGATCCAATCATAACTCTATATCGCTTTTCATCTACTACTATACTATTTTCGTCCTTGTCAAGCTTTGTTGTAGGACACATCGTGGTTCGCATGAATTTTGCTTTCAGCATGTCAAACCTCTTCAATAGGTCCCTTGTGTACTTAGCTTGATTGATGTAGTTTTTTTCTTGTGTTTGCTTGATTTGAAATCCAAGGAAGTAGTTGAGTTCTCCCATCATACTCATCTCGAATTCTTCCTGTATATACTTAGTAAAGTTCTTGCAAAGAGATTCATTAATTGTATTAAAAATAATGTCATCTACATAAATTTGAAAAACTAGCATATTATTTCCTTGAGATTTGATGAAAAGAGTGGTATCAATTTTTTATCTTGAAAACTCATTTTCAATCAAGAATTTGCTTAGCCTTTCATACCATGCTCTAGGTACTTGCTTTAAATTATAAAGAGTCTTGGTAAGTTTGTAAACATGATTTAAAAAATTCAAATTTTCAAAGGCATGAGATTGTTTCACAAAAATTTTCTCCAAAATAAAATCATTTAAAAGGGCACTCTTGACATTCATTTGATAGAGTTTAAAATTTTTAAAGTATGCAAAAGCAATTAAACAACATTCTAATCGCTTCAAATCTAGCTACAGGAGCAAAAGTCTCATCAAAATTGATGCATTCTTCTTAATTATAATCTTAGGCTACCAATCGAGTTTTGTTCTTAAGAATTACGCCATTCTCATCTATTTTATTTCTAAAAATTCATTTTGTACCAATAATAAAGTATTCGTTAGGTCTTGGGATTAAAGTCCAAATCTTATTTTTTTTCAAATTGATTAAGCTCTTCTTGCATAACCAAGGTCCAAAATTCATCATTTTCAATTTTCTCAAAATATTTTGGTTCAGTCTGGAAAAAAAAATACTAGATTACCACAAACATTATGTAGAGAAGATCGAGTTTTGATACTTTGAGATGGATCACCAATGATAAAATCTTTTAAGTGACCATGAGCATACTTCCACTCCTTAGGCAAATTTAAATTTTTAGGATTTGAAGATCCAACGGCCTGTTGGACTTTATTTTGTTGAGGATATGAAGCTTTCTTTTGATTTGGTTCCCATTTTTCTTTGATGAAGATGTCTTCAACACCTTTTTCTATATCAATCACATTATCTTCACAAATTTTTTTTGAAAAATTAAGGTTAGTTTCATAAAAAATAACATGTATAGATTTTTCAACAATTAGAATTTTTTTGTTGAAAACTCTATAAGCTTTACTAGATAAGGAATATTCTAAAAAAATACATTCATCAGATTTTGCGTCGAACTTGCCCAAAAATTCTTTGTTGTTATTCAAAACAAAATGTTTGCACCTAAAAGCGTAAAAATAGCTGATATTAAGTTTTATTCCATTTCATAGCTCATATGGGATTTTTTTGAGAGAAACTCTTATCATAACTTTGTTCACGATAAAACAAGCTGTGTTGACAGCCTCGGCCCAAAAGTATCGTGGTAGATTATTTTTACATGGCATGGTTATAGTCATTTCTTTCAATGTCCTATTTTTTCTCTTAACAACTCTATTTTCTTGAGAGGTTCTAGGAGCAGAGAAGTTATGGTTAATAACATTTTCACCGCAAAATTTTTCAAAATTTTTATTTTCAAATTCTCTACCATAATCACTTTAGATACTTGTGATTTGAAAAAAAAAAATTGGTTTGAACTCTCCGAGACAGTTTTGCAAAAGAGGTAAAGATTTCATCCTTATGAGTTAAGAAAAGCACCCAAATGTATTTAAAGAAGTCATCAACAATAACAAAGGCATATCTCTTGCCTCAAATGCTTAAAGTTCTTGTTGGACCAAATAAGTCCATGTGCAATAATTGTAAGGGTCTAGAAGTTAAAATTTCATTTTTGGAATGAAAAAAATTTTTAACTTATTTACCTTGTTGACATATATCACACACTTTATTTTTTAAAAATTTGATTTAGGGTAACCCAATTATCAATTTTTTTTTCAAAAGTTTAGAAATCAAGTTCATGTGTGCATGTTCAAGTCTTCTATGCCACAACCAACTATTATCACTCAAGGCGGTTAAGCACTTGGTGTCATTTTTAGAAAGATCATTCAGAGTGAATGTATAAACATTTTCATACTTTTGACCTTCAAAAATAATTTTGTTATTGGTTGAATCTTCAATAACACACTTAGCATGATCAAAAATAATCTTGTGGCCTTTGTCACAAAGTTAGCTTATGCTAAAAATGTTATATTTCAAACCATCAATAAGCAAAATATTTTCAATAGAAGGAGAAGGAATTTTACCGATACAACCGATTTTCATGATTTTTCCTTTATTATTGTCTCAAAATGTTACAAATCTACCATCTTTTGGTTTGAGAGATGCAAACATAGATTGATCTCCTGTCATGTGTCTTGAGTAAGCGTTATCAATGCACCATATCCCCTCCTCGAATGAGGACTTGAAACATACCTACAAGAATAATCAATTTTTAATTTTTGGTACCCAAAATTTTTTGGGCCCTTTGGAGTAAGTTCATTGAGAATGTGTTCCCTTAGGAATTTAAGCCTTCTTGACAGGTAGATTAGAAGATTTTTTATATGGACAATGTGTGACAGTGTGTCCATGTTCATAGCAATAAAAACATGTAGCATTTGTATGATTAGAAGATGCTTTGACAAAGATATTGCTTCAAAATTTTTGTTTCGTCTTTGGTCTATACCCAGTTCTAGCTTTGTCGAAAATACATTTTTGCATGTCGAGGAGTTTGTCTAAGTTGTTTTTTCTTGAGTGACCTTGTAAACAGTTTTGGTAAGGTCTTCAACCTTTTCAATCAAAACTTTGTTTTTATCTTTCAAAACAGAAACTTGTTTTGTTAAAACAAGTTTTTCATTTTTTAAAGTTTCAATTTCACTTAAGGAGGAAAGAAATAACTTTTTTAAAATAGAGTTCTTAGCACTCATTCTTCTCAACTCATCATACAAATTTTCAAATGCATTTTGTAATTCATCTAGAGAGAAAGAGTCATGGGTTACCTCATCATCTTCATTAGCCGTAAGGTATAGATTTGCAATCTCGTTTTCTTTTTTTTGTCCTCGGAGCTACTGTCATCACTTTCGCTTCATGCGGCTATCATAGCTTTCTTGAAGTCCTTTTTGAACTGCTTCTTGAGTAGAGGACATTCAGCCTTAACATGTTCAGACTTCTTGCATTCATAGCAAATTATTTCATCTTTCCTATGATCGGTTTTGAATTTGCTTAAATCACCCTTATATTTGGTAGGCTCGCCTCCATGTCCTTCCTTCTTGAAAAACTTTTTTCTTCTTTTTTTTATTTCTAAGAAACCATTTGAACTTCTTCGTGATGAAGGCCATATCTTCGTTCTCATCACTTGAGGAATCTTCGTCTGATTTCATCATGAGTTGAGGATTGGAAGGCAATGCTTTTTTTCTTTCTGTTGTCATCCTCGTCGTCCATCTTGATATTCATCTCATGAGTCATGAGAGATCCAAAAAGTTCTTCCAAGCTGAGAGTGTTGAGGTCTTTAGTTTCTTGGATAGCTGTGACATTAGCTTCCCAGTTCTTAGGCATGTACCTAAAAAATTTTTTCACCATTTATGTATTGGTATAAATCTCGCCAAAAGATTTTAGTCCATTAATAATATCAGTGAAACGAGTAAACATATCAAAAATAGATTCATCATGCTTTATTTTAAACAATTTATAATTGTGGACAAGCATGCTTATTTTGGACTCCTTTACTTGGTTAGTACCCTCATGGGTAACTTCAAGTCTGTCTCATATTTCTTTTATAGTATCACATGTAGAGATCCTATTGAACTCATTAAGGTCAAGTGAGCAATATAAGAAATTCATTGCTTTAGCATTCTTTTGAATTTTCCTAATGTCATTCTCTGTCCATTCATTTCTGGTTTAAGAACGATTGTTCCTTCAACGGTCTTGGTGGGTTTTTTGGGTCCATTAATAATAACTCTCCAATGGTCGTAGTCTACGGCTAGAATATATATTCTCATTCTAGCCTTTTAATAATTGTAATTTGTTCCATTGAACAAGGGAGGTCTATTGGTCAACTGACCTTCGGATTGGATAGGTCCGAGACTAGTGGTTGCCATATACACTTTTAGATTGTTAATTCAAAAATAAGAGCTCAAGCTCTGATACTAATTGTTAGTTCTAGGCAACTCAAAAGGAGGGTGAATTGGGTCTTAAAAAGATAATAATAATTTTTTAAAAAATTTCAAAAACTTTTTAATATTGCAAACAAATATAGCAAGATAATCAAAGATAAAAGTAATACAAATATTAAAGAGATTAGGGATAGAGAGAATGAACCAGACACCAAAGATTTATAGTGGTTTGACTTCTTTCATGCTTACGTCCACTCCATAAGTTTTTTCTTGAGAATTTTCACTATATAGAATACTTCACGAGCGCATTTAAAGCCTTACAACCTCAAGACTTTCCTTGAGAATATCCACCAAGATACGAATGTTTACGGGTACATTCAAAAACCTTACAACAGTCTCAAGATGATCCTACGAAAACTACTCATGTTTTCTTTTAATCACTCTTGAGCTCTTCTTTGATAAGATTTACTCACTTACTCAAAGGACAAATGGTGACTCACCCTTAGATACAATAAATGAAGAGATTCAATAAGACTCATTCGCTCTCTTTACAGAAATGATTGGCAATAAATGAAAAGGTAAAGAGAGATGAGATACAAGAACTGGAGTTATAACAATAAATGAGAGCTTAAAGATTTTGAGTTCGAATCAAGCAATAAAAAGTGATTGTAAGTCTCTAGTAATTTTAAATGCTGAGGAATAACTCTTTATATAAACTTTTGAGTTTTCATGACCGTTGGAGGTATGTGAGGGAATTTAATACCAAAAATCCAATCATTGAACTCTGCCGCGAATTTGAATTTTCGTCGCAGGTGTCGATACAAATTCTTTTGGGTCAATACAAAATGTCTAGAGCATGGTTCTTCCTGTGGTTGGGTCGACTATGATCTTTAGAGGGGTCGACACAATTTTTACAATCTTTCTCACCAACACAACGGTGTCAACACATTTGGTTTTAGTGTCGATTCAATTGTTCTTCAATTTTTCTGAGAGGAAAATTTGTGTCGACTCATATTGCCTCTGTGTCGACACTAAAATTCTGCAGGAACTCTCGGGATATTTGTGTCGACTCATTTTCAATTTGTGTTGACTCACAAAATTTTACAGGTGGCTTCGGTACATTTGTGTTGACTCGTCTTCAATTTGTGTCGACTCAAAGTTTCGGATAACAAAAGTGAGGAACCACTTTTGTGTCGACTCAAACTTAATTTGTGTTGACTCTATTTGAGTACAGAGAGCTTCGGCTCTTTTGTGTTGACCCAAAATCTATTTGTGTCTATACTAATTTTTAATACCTAGAACATCTTAACAGATATGTTAGGGTGTCAGCTCATTTGCTCAAAAGTATTGACGTACTTAATATGTTCAAGTATTCTTTATCTTAAAATGTTGACTCAATTATCAATTGGGCTCAACACAAAATATTCTCATTCAAGAATACTTAAGTGTTTAATCCATTGAGAGATGATTCATCTCATATGGCTAAAGGTGTCAACTCATTTGTTTAATTTGTGTCAACACTACCAGTTAGTATAGTTGGCTATTTCTGGTATTCGACAAAACGGTCGAAGTCTGTACCCCTATTTTGATTTGTGTATGATCGTATAGTCTGTCTAGTGTCTCCGCTCTCGTCTTCGTCAGATCTTGCACTAGTGAATGTACTAGACATCTTTTGGTAACCCCAATAAGGTATTCGACCTCACTTGTGCACAATCATTGCATGTTTAGGTTATGTTCAGCATAAAATATCTTTCTCTATTGCATGCATGGCTTCTAGGGCTTGCTTGGGGCTTAAGTCTGTCTAGCGCTCGTAAAACGCTCACAGAGAGCTCGCATAGCTCTTGAGCTCCCTTAAGCGCTCGCTAGGCGCTCGTATAGCGCTTGAGCACCCTTATTCCAGTGTGCAGCGCTCTTTTGGCGCTCGATAGGCGCTTGAGCGCCCCTCAAGTCATCGTTTCCAGTGTAAAGCGCTCTTAGGGCCGTCGTGTGGCGCTTGAGCACGCCTATTCCAGTGAGCAGCGCTCTTAGGGTGCTCGCTAGGCTCTTGAGCGCCTCTGGTACCCTTTGTATTTCAGTTCACGCGCTTGACCCCTGTTTTGGTGAGAATTCAATGCGCTCGCTTAGCGCTTGAGCGCCAGTACGCACTCGCTGAGCGCTCGTCAGGCGCTTGAGCGCCGAGTCCTTTTTTATCAACCAATCCTGGTTGAGCTCTATTTTTGTATATAATCATAACAATGCTCGTCCATTAGGTTAAAAGAAGGTTTCTTGAACTTCTGAAGAGGCTACTTCCTCTCTCTAAGAGCCTTGCATTTATTCCTTCTTCCTTCCTCCATTTTGTAGCAACTTCAGGGCATTTAATAGTGTTTTACATACACCTTAGGTTGTGTATTCTTGTTAAAACTACATTCTATTTCATATACACTCATTTTCACATCATTCACACACTTGGCCAAGTTAACTCGGAGCTGTCGTCAAATGGAGATCGGGACGTTGTGCTCGTGGTTGCTATGAGATCAATGAAGTGCTCGGGGAGCTAAGTCAAGAAGCAGAGTTAGGTCTACATAGTTGCTATGGGATCAATGATTGTAATCCCTTCCTTGCCGTGTTTTCTTTTACCTTTATTGATTCATAGTAGATTATTGTGTGTTGATGCCGTAATTTTTATCCCGGAGGTATACCCTAGGGTTTTCACGTTATATCTCGTGTGTTGTGGTGCATGTGTTTTATTTCTTTGATTTTTACTTTTGTACTCAAAAGATTCAAAACTTTCATTAAAAAGGAAAAACTAATTTTTGTTGGCCTATTCACCCCCCTCTAGGCTCATTTCTTAAGCTTGTTAACTTTTTTAATTGGTATCAGAGCAAGTTTTCTCTTAGTTGGCTTAACCGCTAGAGTTAGATCCTTTAGTAGTCATGACCTCTGAGTTAGGTAGAGAGGGTACCTCCACCACTAGGCCTTCCTATTTTGACGGCAATAACTATCCCTATTGGAAGGCTAGGATGAAGGCTTTCTTAAATTTTGTGGGAATTAAAATATGGAGATCCGTTCTCTACGGATACGAAGCCCCCACTGGTAAAGATGCCACAACCAAAGTTGTTAAGTTAAAAACCGACACTGAGTGGACCCAAGTTGACAATGAGTGTTCCGACTTTAACTACAAGGCTCTAGGTGCTATTCACAATGCCCTTAGCCCCAGTGAGTTTAGTCGTATCTCACAGTGTGACACCGCGAAAGAGACTTGGGATATCTTGCAAGTCACGCATGAGGGCACTCAAACTGTGAAAACCTCAAAACTCCAAATGTTGACCACTAGGTTTGAAGAATTGCATATGACCGATCATGAGACTTTTGAATAATTCTATGGCAAACTTAGTGAGATCGTTAATTACTTTTTCGATCTAGGTGAGCTCCTTTCCTCATCTAAGGTTGTTCGTAAAGTTCTTAGGTCTCTACTGGAGAAGTTTAGGGCTAAAGTTACCGCCATAGAGGAGAGCCATAACATTGACTCTATGAAGGTTGAAGAACTGGTAGGCAAACTCCAAACCTACGAAATCAACCACTTGTCATCTAAGAAAACTTCTTCTAGCTCTAGCAATGGCATAGCCTTGAAATTCTCCCCATGTTGACACCCATGAAAGCAATGATGAAGAAGAGGATGATGATGAAGAAGAATTGACCATGCTAGCTAAAAAGTTTCGAAATTTTGTTAGGTTCAAAAAGGGAAACAGTTTTAACCCTTCCACCCCCAAGTTGTCTTTCTCGAGTAAAAAATTTATCTCAAGTGATAGTGACAAACGTAGTACCTCCTTTAACTCCAAGAAACCCCAAGGGATCCAGTGTCACGAATGCCACGGGTTTGGTCACATTCAAGCCGAGTGTGCCAACACCCATAAAAAGAAGGAGAAAAAGGGGTTTACTGTTACTTGGGATGAGAAAAGTGAAGATGAAGAATTGAATGAGAGTGAACCCGAGGATAAAGTCGATAAATCCAACTTTGCCGTGCTAGTGGCCAGTATAGGACCTTCCAACCACTTTAGCTTGCCTATCGACAGTGACTCTTCTCTTGTAAATTGTGATCAAGGTGAGTCTCTAGCCACCGAGTCCCTAGATGAGTCTAGTGAAAACGGTGAGGGTAATGATGATGATGAGATTGAGTCTATCCATAAAGCATATAATGAACTTGTCAAAGAGTGTCTAAAACTCAAGAAAGAAAAACTAAAAATCAAAGTGAGGTTTACAACTCTAGAGAAAGAAATGAGTTTTCTAAAAAATGAAGTGAGTGAAAAGACCACAGAAGTTGAAAATCTTAAAGACTCACAAAGCGAACTTGTCTGATAAGTTTGCTCACATTGAGAAAGAATGACTTGAATATCTAGGCGAGTTGACGGTTGCTAAGTCTAGGATTCTTGAACTTGAGAAAGACCTAGTTGAATCAAGCTCCATGATGAAGAGAAGTGAAGCAGCTTCTCGGATCACAGAGTTACCTTCCTCCTTTAGGAACAAGAGCAGTTTAGGGTACTTAGATCCACCATCCTTGAAACCTAAGATTTTAGGTGATCCTAAAAAGGTTGTGTTTATAAGTGAGTGAGTGATTTGTTAGTAAGAAAAAGGGAGTGCCCACCTGTCATCACTGCGGTGTTCGAGGCCACATTCGGCCTAATTGTTTTAAGCTCATGAACAAAAAGACCTCTAGAAGTCCTTCAAATAGTCCATCTATCTTGGGAAGACCTATACATCAACCTAAAGCTCATCTGGCGAGTCATGATAACCAGTTTTTGGATCATCTTAATGAACTAGCCAAATAATCATCCCATCTTCTTGATGTGGTTCATCATTTGACCAAAGTTGTTGGTAGTTCCGTTTATCTTAGAAATATGAAGCCCGTTAGACCAAGTCATAAGATTCCTCAACCCCCCGCTCCTATGAATAGGAAAGATAACTCTCAAGAAGTCAATTTTTCCACTAAGCAATCTCACCAACATTTTTGGAAAAAAATAAAAGAAAATGTTTGCCTTGTGGCTCACACTGCTTTGAAAACTCGTGATACTTCTTTGTGGTACTTAGACAGTGGGTGTTCCAGACATATGACCGGGGACAAATCCTTGTTTGTCTCCCTTGAGGAATACCCTGTGGGAAATGCGACATTTGGTGATAGAAATAAAGAAAAAATCATAGAAAAAGGTGTGATCATGTCCAATGGACTTCTTAGATTGGAAGAGGTTCTATATGTGGAGGGCCTAAAGGCTAACCTTTTCAGCATAGGACAATTCTGTGATAACTTGCATAATGTTCAATTCACACGAAATGGATGTTCTATTGTTGACTCCTCTAGTGCATGCATTATTAAGGGTACTCGTTCTTCTGATAATTGTTATTACATAGTCCCTAAATCTAATAATATTTGTAATAGGATTCTACTTGATGAAGTAGAGATGTGGCACCAAAGATTAGGTCACATTAATTTTGTTGATCTGTCTAAAATCACCGGAAGGGAACTCATTAAGGGGGTTCCCAAATTGGCCAATGGCAAAGGCTTTGTGTGTGGTGATTATTTAAAAGGAAAACAAATGAAATGTCCTCATAAATAGACCAATCTTGTTACCACCACGAGACCTCTTGAACTTTTGAATATGGATCTTATGGGACCTTCTAGAATAGAAAACCTAGGTGAAAAGAAGTATATCCTTGTTATGGTTGATGATTATTCTCGCTTTCCCTGGGTAGGATTCTTAAGAGAGAAATCTGACACATTTGAGCACTTTAAAGTCATTTGCCAAAAGATTCAAAATGAAAAGGGTTACTCCATAACTCGAGTCAAAAGTGATCATGGGAGGGAGTTCGAAAACTCTGATGTGGAGAAATTTTGTGATGATAGAGGTATCAAACACGAATTCTCTGCACCTCGAACTCCCCAACAAAATGGGATTGTGGAACGAAAGAATAGGACCCTACAAGAAATGGCAAGGGTCATGTTACATGCTAAAAGAGTGCCGAGAAACCTTTGGGCCAAGACGATTAACACCGCATGCTACACCATTAATAGAGTCTATCTTAGACTCGGAACCTCTCATACTCCCTATGAGATCTGGAATGGAAAGAAATCTAGTGTCAGATATTTCAGAGTCTTTGGAAGCAAATGTCACATCCTTAGGGATAGTGAGTCCTTAGGAAAGTTTGACTCTAGGAGTGATGAAGGAATATTTCTAGGTTACTCCACCACCAGTAGGGCCTATCGTGTGTTTAACCTGAGAACCTCGACTCTGGTTGAGTTGGAAAATGCTGTGGTTGATGACACCACGTTAGATGAGTCAAGTCCGACAAATAGCGAGGAAGTGTGGCACTTGTTTGAGGGGGAGAGTTCTACCTCTCCCAATGAACCTGTAGTTGACTTGTCTTGTGATGAACCTGCTTTAGAGGGCGAGGGTGCTGAAGAGCTTGTGTCGAGTTAACAAGTTCCTCAAAATGAGGATTATCCTACACCCGCCAAAGAACCATCTGTAAGGGTAAAATTGAATCATCCTATTGACCTTGTCATTGGGAACCCTAGGGATGGTAGGTTGACAAGAAGAAAAGTACACACTGAAAATGAAATCACCTATGTGTGCTACACTTACCTATTTGAACCCAAAAAGATAGAAGAAGCTTTTGGTGATGAAAGTTAGATTATTGCCATGCAATAAGAGCTTCAACAATTTGATAGGAATGAAGTGTGGTATCTTGTCCCACGGCCCAGTAATAACAACGTCATTGGAACTAAGTGGATTTTCAAAAATAAACGAGACGAAAATGGTGTTGTTGTTAGAAACAAAGCTATGCTTGTTGCCCAAGGGTATTCCCAAATTGAAGGGATTGATTTCGAAGAGACTTTTGCTCTGATTACCCGTCTTGAGTCCATTCGACATCTCTTTTCTATTGCATGTTGCCTTCGCTTCAAACTATATCAAATGGACGTTAAAAATGCCTTTCTCAATGGAGACATCAAAGAAGAAGTCAATGTTGAGCAACCTAAAGGGTTTGTAGACCCTCATTCTCCCCATCATGTTTTTAGACTCAGAAAGACTCTCTACGGTCTCAAACAAGCCCCTCGGGCCTGGTATGAAAGGCTTACTGATCACCTTTTAAGTTCTGGCTTTCTTCGAGAGGGAGCCGATAGAACTCTCTTCCTAAAGAAAATTGAGGATGACTTGCTCATTGCTCAAATTTATGTCGATGATATTATTTTTGGCTCCACTTCGGATCATCACTCTCATTACTTCGGTGCCGAGATGAGCCATGAATTTCAAATGAGCTTAGTCGGGGAATTGAGCTATTTCTTGGATTTTCTTGTCAAATAAATGAAAAATGAAATTTTTGTATCTCAATCTGTATATGCCCATGACTTTGTCAAGAAATTTGGGTTAGATTTCGGAAAAGAAGCCCGAACTCCCATGAGTATGAGCATCAAACTAGGAAAAGACTCCGAAAGAAAAGATGTTGATCCCACTTTGTATTGGAGTATGATAAGAGTCTTTTGTATCTCACCGCTAGTTGTCCTGACTTATCGTTCAATGTTGGGGTTTGTGCACGGTTCCAAGCATGTTCCAAAGAGTCCCATCTTACTACCGTCAAGCATATCATACGCTACGTCAAAGGGACTAAAAGTCTTGGGTTGTGGTACCCTCATGATACCAACACGGATCTTACAGCTTTTTCTGATGTCGACTGGGCCAGAAATATTGATGACAGAAAAAGTACCTCGGGAGGATTTTTTATTTGGATAACTGCATGGTTGCTTGGCATAGCAAGAAGCAAAACTGTGTCTCCCTGTCCACTGCTGAGGCAGAGTATATTGCTGTTGGGAGTAGTTGCACTCAATTGTTGTGGATGAAGCAAATACTTCAGGATTACGGGTTTATCCAAAGCACTATGACCGTGTTCTGTGACAATATTAGTGCTATCAATATTTCAAAAAATTCTGTCCAACACTCCCGCACCAAACACATCGACATTCGCCATCATTTTATCTGGAATCTTGTTGAAGATAGTGTGGTGACTCTCAAGTTTATTCCCACTCAAGATCAAAAAGCCTATATTTTCAATAAACCCTTAGACTTCTCTAGGTTTGAATTCCTTAGGATGTTTATTGGTTTAATCTCTATAGATTAGTGTGTGGGGTTCCTTATCACTCTTGGGTGTATTTCTTCTTTTCTCAAGAGTTGATTCTTTCTTTGCTCTTCTTTCTTCTGTCTTCTGTTTGTTTTCTTTTTCTCGCTTTCTATTGCATGCTTGTGTACCTGATTGTATGCTTGTATGTTTGTCCTTCATTTGCATATCTTGGTCCTGGATGAGGTATGATTTCTTCTTTTATTTTTCTTAGCTATTTGATGGATCCTCATGTGCATCAGATTTTTACTCTCTTGTGAGTCTTGCTAATGCTCAATAATATGTTTAAAAATCTAATTCTCATCTCTTTGCGCACACACTCTCCTGGAGCATGTTGTCCTGATGAGGTAGTAAGGTCCATTCAATCTGATTTCTTTGGTTTACCCCCTTTGGTGACTTAATTGACCAATATTTGTGGTTTACCTTAAGTTGCTTTCTCTCATGTCCTTCTACTCATCCTTGTATTTCTAACGGCCTACGAGATTCTGCCCATCTCCTCTGGGTGATACCGTCTTTTGAAGGATCTCCTCTTAGCCTCCCCACTTCTTCAAATAAAAAATAAAAATAAAAATAAATAAATAAATCATATCTCAAGATAAACATATATGTTTATGGCTGTGTGCCTTGACCTATTTCTCTTTTCTTAGCTGAGATTTGTGCTTATGACTCAAGGTCCAAATACTAGGCGGTTTAACTTCAATGTTGTCTTGATCGGTGTTTGAACCTTAGTTCTTGGGTTGTCTCTTCACTTATCTCTCTTCAGTCTCTTGCTCCTCTGCCACAGAGTTCACCGTTTACACTTGATAGAGTTATGAGTTTGAGAATTTTTATCTTATGTTGTTGCATGCAACCATCACTTGAATATCTTGATATCTGTACCTCATGATGTTCTCTCATCTTTCATGTGCTCAAATTTAAGTATGGACTCTCCAATAAGTCCTGCCGTTGATCTGCTTATGCATGGTTAATTTTTTAAAATCTAAACAAAAATTTTCATGTTTGTTGATTCTCTGGTTGCATGTGTTATGCCTAATCTTATGTTGAGGGGGAGTCTCTTGGGGTGTGGGGTTTTGAAATCTGGGTTGTTTTCGCTTTTCAGTGCAAGGCGCTCCCTGGGCGCTCGCTATGCGCTTGAGCGCTCATGCGCGTGTTGCTGATTTAAATGCACTCGCTAGGTGCTCAAGCGCCAAACGAGCACTGACACGCGCTCGCAGTGCGCTTGCACGGCACTTGAGTGCCTGCGCACATTTTGCCCTTTTAAGGGCGCCGGCGACCCGTCTTCTTCTCACAACCTCTTCATTTCTCTCCATCTCTCTCTCTCTCTCTCTAGATTCCTCTTTTCTCTCTCTCTCTCTCTCTCTCTCTCTCTCTCTCTCTCTCTCTCTCACCGGTTCATCTCCCTCACGTTCTTCGCATTCTTCATGTTCTTCATGGCTCCAGTACTATCTCCTTTCGTAGGTATGTCTTCTTCTCTTTCTCTTCTTTCCTGTTGCTTTTCCTTCGTTCTTCTATTCATTATCATTAGTCTCTTGCTCTTCCTTATCGGTGCCTCCACCAGCGGGACCAAGTCCTGTGGGTGGAAACAGCCTCATGCCCGGTCTTTGGGTTATGACCCTCTCCCCACACCTGAGGCCCGTACGGCCTATGGTGTGCTTGCTGGACGCGGCATCCTCATTGAGAGGAATATGCTTGTGTCCAGCTTTATCTATACAGGCCTAGCTGAGTAGTTTGCTTAACGTCGCTGGATTGGCTTGTGCTCCGGTCACCGGGAGGTGCTTCCTAAGTTGGTTCACAAGTTCTACGCGAACATCTCCTCAGTTGACCGTGAGCAGTGGTCCCTGACCACTAGGGTCCGTGGCCGCATTCTTGTTTTTTCTGTCACGGACATTGTTTCTCTTTATGATGTCCCCCGTGTCGAGGATCCTCAGTATCCTCTAGGCGCCGACTTTCGTCCATCTCGCGGTGAGGTATCCTGTGAGCTCTCTGACGGTGCCTTCAACCATATCTCCCTCCGAAACAACATCACCTTGCACCCCACTATCATACACTGAACAAGATTGTTACTTCAGTTATCGAGCCCACTAGACATACGTCCAACATAACGGCTTCTCGTGCTGACCTCCTATACGCTATCAGGCTTGGGTACTCTATCACCCTGCCCTGTCACATCTGGTATATCATCCAGTCCTATGCCCAGCGCCCTTCGGGCACCACCGGCATTCCTTTTTGCTCCCTTATCACTCGGTTCTGCCAATCCCACTCCGTTTCGACCATCCCTAGGGAGCCCATGCTATTCCCCAAGGGCGATATCTCTTTCTAGACCGAGAGTCTGAGTGCCGCGCATGTGGACGTGGATCCCTCTGCCACTCCTCTTGGAGAGCGTGCCGCTCTAGAGTATCCTACTATCATTCCAGCTTTCCTTCCACTTCACCTTGCTCCAGCTCCTCCGCCGGTTGCCGATATTCTCGTCCACCAGCTCCTGCCTCCAGCTCTGGTGATGGGTCGTCCTCATCTTCTGGTCCTCTCCCACCTTTGCCAGTCGATCCTCCTGCTGGCGATCCCCCTGCTGATCCGATGACTCAAATTCTACAGTACCTAGCCCGCTTCGAGGCTCAGTTTGATGCGCATGACAGGACGCTGATCACCTTTCAGGAGTAGCTGGCTTCCGTCGGCCTCCAGCTTGCACAGATCTAGCAACGCCTCGATGCTGATTACGCCTCCACCGATAACGAGCCCTCTCCCGGCGAGATCTAGCTTAGCTGTTTGTTATTCCCCTTAGCGTCTCCGTGACAAAAATGGGGAGAACTTGTAGTTGTTGGTTAGGTCTTTTTTTCTTGTATATCTCTTTTGATCCAGCAGTTTATGTACGTAGATAGGTTTGATGTATCTCTTTTGATGTATTTTATTTTCAGCCTATCATTTTTCTATCCATGTACTTAAAACTGCTGTTTATTATTAGAGCTATGACGTTTATATATACATGATATTTTGTTTGTCTTCATGGCTTGTGATATCATCTTTTTACATATATGTCATATTGTTTGTAATGATTACTGTTTCAGCCATGCATTAAATATCATGTTATTGTTCTTCACGTTGTTGGCGTTGATGTGTAGTTTCTCTACAGATTGTGCAGTCTCATTGCCTCATGATTAGTGTTTAGGTGCCTAGAGTTTGTGGATCTCTTTCTATCAGTTTCTTTTCATGTATTGTGTCTGTTGTTTGTTTATGGGGGTTTTTGTCCTGAAAATGCCAAAGGGGGAGATTGTTAGTATAGTTGGCTATTTTCGGTATTCAAAAAAATCGCCGAAATCTGTACCCCTATTTTGATTTGTGTATGGTCGTATGGTATGTCTAATGTCTCCGCTCTCGGCTTCATCAAATCTTGCATCAGTAGACATACTAAACATCTTTCGATAACCCCGACAAGGTATTCGGCCTCACTTGCGTACAATCATTGCATGTTTTGGTTATGTTCAGCATAAAATGTCTTTCTCTATTGAATGCATGACTCCTAAGGCTTGCTTGGGGCTTAAGTTTGTCTGGCGCTCGTAGAGCGCTGGCACAACACTTGAGCGCCCTTGAGCGCTCGCTAGGCAATCATATAGCGCTTGAGCGCCCTTATTCCAGTGTGCAACGCTCTTTTGGCGCTCGATAGGCACTTGAGCGCCCCTCAAGTCACCGTTTCCAATGTAAAGCGCTCTTAGGGCGCTTGAGCGCGCTTATTCCAGTGAGCAGCGCTCTTAGGGCGCTCGCTAGGCCCTTGAGCGCCTCTGGTATCCCTTGTGTTCCAGTTCACGCGCTTAACCCCTGTTTTGGTGAGAATTCAATGCGCTCGCAAAGCGCTTGCTTGGCGCTTGAGCGCTAGTACGCGCTTGCTGAGAGCTCGTTGGGCGCTTGAGCACCCAGTCCTTTTTCATCAACCAATCCTGGTTGAGCTCTGTTTTGTATATAAGCATAACAGTGCTCGTCCATTAGGTTAAAAGAAGGTTTCCTGAACTTCTGAAGAGGCTACTTCCTCTCTCTAAGAGCCTTGCATTTATTCCTTCTTCCTTCCTCCATTTTGTAGCAACCTAAGGGAATTCAATAGTGTTTTACATAAACCTTAGGTTGTGTATTCTTGTTAAAACCACATTCTATTTCATATACACTCATTTTCACATCATTCACACACTTGGTCGAGTTGACTTGGAGCCATCATCAAACGGAGATCGGGACGCTGTGCTCGTGGTTGCTATGGGATCAATGAGGTGCTCGGGGAGCTAAGTCAAGAAGCGGAGTTGGGTCTACATTGTGGTAAATGATTGTAATCCCTTCCTCGTCGTGTTTTCTTGTACCCTTATTGATTGGTTGCTACGGGATCAATGAGGTGCTCGGAGAGCTAAGTCAAGAAGCGGAGTTAAGTCTACATTGTGGTAAATGATTGTAATCCCTTCCTCGTCGTGTTTTCTTGTACCCTTATTGATTCATAGTGGATTATTGTGTGTTGGTGCCGTAATTTTTATCCCGGGGGTATACCCTAGGGTTTCCACGTTATATCTCGTGTGTTGTGGTGCATGTTTTGATTTTTATCTTTGTACTCAAAAGATTCAAAACTTTCATTAAAAAGGAAAAATTAATTTTTATTGGCCTATTCACCCCCTCTAAGTTCAATCTTTAAGCTTGTTAGTTTTTTTACTATATTTTTTAAAATATTAAATATTATCCATTTAAATCAATTTATTTTTAAAAAATAAATTATAAAAATCATTAAAATTTAAATAAAAAGTCCTTAGACTAATAATATATATATATATACACACACACACACTATATGATCGGGTTTGAAGTGTTAGATTTAAAGATTGAACTGGAATATTAGCCTAAGAGATTATTTAATCCTATATTTGTTTGCTAAAATAATAATTTGACTAACTATCTTGAATGATTCATAATTCCATGGATTATATCGGGGGATAACTAGTCTTATAGAAAGAGGTGGGATACATAATCCAAGGATTATAAATCTCATAAGATTAAATATAAAATTACCTCTTAATCCTCAAATATGTACCTCAAATTGAAAATTGAAAGTCTTAATCGTTTTCGTCTATGATTAGTGCTTATTTGGGTTTGTCTTAGTTTTTAAGGATTTTATATCTAACTTTTGAAACTATTGGGTTTATTTGGTAATGAGTTTATATTGTTTGAATAATTATTTGATAACTATTATGCGGTAACTTTGGATGCATTTGAACTTTTGTTTATTTATTATATTTAATTTATTATTTTCATAAATTTTGCCCATTGTAATAAACATGTTTGTTTGGTTCGACAATTGACTTTTTTCGTCTTTTTTGAATTTTTTTTAGTCTAGACTTTTTACCTTTTCAATTCATCATGATAAAACAAATCTAAAAGTATAAACGTTTTGAAAGGCGGAAAAAACCTTTAAAAAGCCTTAAAGTGACTTTTTAAGGCTTTTTTCGTCTTATATGATTTTTTTTTAATTTTTAATCATTTTTTTACATTTCTATTTCTTATCACAAGATAAATCTAAAAAAATATCATGGCCGATATATACTAATAGTCCCTTGGACTAAAGTAATCTTTGAGCTAATAATTCAGTTCAATCTTTTAATCCAACACTCTAATATGGTCTATATGTACAAAAAAAATAGCATTAATAGGCATGCACTTGCATTAATGTCTTTTAATTATCTTTAGAGTTTTGATATATGTGCATCCACCAGACACAGATCTGGACACATTTTTCTTACATGGAGTGAATCCTATACAATTGTAGAATTCATTTCATGTGAAAGGAATGGATTCGAATATGTGCACTTAACATTTTTCTTATCTTTTACCCAAAAGTTACTCATGTTCTTCTTTATCCATTGGTTAATAAAATAATGTATTATTTCTACTTTGTGTAAAACTCAACACTCTTTTTATTCAATAAATAGTAAAATATAACTTTAGTGTTTATATCTCTTCCCTAGCTTATGTTATAATTCATTTCATTAATAACTTAATAAGTTCTTTATTCATAATACCTCAAACAATAATATTATTCAATTATAAGCAGGTACCTTTTACGTCTAAATTAATTATGTCCCAATAATTCACTTTCATTGTCTTTAGTATTTTCTCAAAATGATAATAATAATAATAGTAATAAAATTATTACCATTTTTAATCCTTAAATAACTTTTCGGGTTATCATATTCACACTTTTTCACTTTCATTTTTTAAATCAATAATAACAATTCACTTTAAACATCTCTTAAACATTCTAGAAAAATCGCTTTAGCACACAATCAGTGACGTGTTAGATCTACGAGTTGTCTATCAAGAAAACATAGTTTGAGAACTTTTTATTGGACAGAAAAAGAGAAATATGATTTTTTTATAAAAAAAAATGTTGAACAATTTAATTAATAGGTCGTTTACTATTTTTCATCAAATATAAGATTTTTTAACGAATGAGGTCCATCCTCATAAAAGTTTTAACGCTCAAAATTCTTTTAGAACAAAAATACCCTATAACAGATAAACTTATCTGTGCCTTTTCAAAACATGTATAAAGAATACAGATAAATTTATCTATTTTTTATTAAAAGCACGTGTAAAGAACACATATATATTTATCTGTCTTATTAAAAGCACGTATAAATAACACAGATAAATTTATTTATTTACATTATTTGCGTTGATATGCAAACAGATAATTTTATCTGTCTGGCATAAATAAGTAGACAGATAAATTTATCTGTTTGTATTATCTGTATTGATATGCAAATAGATAAATTTATATGTTTGCCATAAATATGCAAATAGATAAATTTATATGTTTGCATATTAAACAGATGAATATCAAACAGATACATTTATCTGTTTGTTATGCAAAATAGATAAATTTATCTATTTGTAAGGTATTTTCAAGAGAAATCACACAATTAGACTTTGCGCGTTAAAATTTTTGTTGATGGATCTTACGCGTTAAAACTTAATTTTTTGAATCTTTAGCCAAAATCCCTCCTTTTTTTTTTTTTTTTTTACCAAACAGTGCTGAATCTGAACACTACAGAATATTTTTGTTATTTCTCTTAACCCAATTTTGGCAAACAATCAATTGGTGATGATTCTAGACTCACTAAATTGTAAGTCTAGAAAATTTCATAATTAGAGTCTGAATTTTTAAAATAATGAACCAAACTTAGGATTTCGAGACACAAATATATCCTAACTTCAAAAAAGGTTTATCTCTAATCTTAGACAACGAATTAGACCTATTATTGAGCCACTGACAAAACGCAAAGTCTAAATCTTTCTATCATATTTTTCTTGTAGGGCATACATTTTGGAAGGTTAACCGTTAGCTAAAAAGAAAGCTTTAAAATCAATGTACATTAAATTATACTTGATGTGTCCCTCGTTACTTTATATAAGTTGCTCTCCTATCAGATAAAATAGCTATTGCACGATACACTAAATTTTGCCTAAAAGGTTGATCAACAAGTAATGAATATATAATGCATGGTGCCCGATAGATTACATTGTTACAAACTAAATATATACGTTCTCATAAAATGCCTTATATGATTATGTCTAGCAATTTGACCCAAGATTAGAGCACCGTAGCCCATCTTTTGTTATTTCTTTTGCACTTCGAGACTGACTTATATGTGGTGTCAAAAGACTTTTATTTGAGTGCTTATTTCTGTGCGGTGTCAAAAGACATTTTTGTCTTCTTACTAATATATAATATCATGCATGAACAGTTTAATTACTGCTAGTTCTAACTCTAAATGTTTAAACTTGAGCTGCATAATATAATGAACTGGCTTAAAATTTTAATTTTTGTACTCTTTAAGCATCGAGCTTGTTTAGTCAGGTCAGGTCTTGGGTGACGCAAGTTACTCACGGTATCGTAACATTTCTATACTTTTTAAATTCTTCTTATGGATCAAAGAAATTAAGAAAAATCACAAAATATTACAAAAATGAAATAATACAAAAAAACCAATTAATAGACTTTTGTGAACAAAAAAAAACACAATTAACAGGCTTTTGACTTTTTTTTTGTCTTACATACATACTTTTTTAATTCATCTCGCCACAAGAAACTACAAAAAAAAAAATTGAAAAGAAAAATTGAACCAACAAATTAAAAGAAAGTTAATAATAGACCCAAGATACAAAAAAATTAATACAAAAAAAAAAAAAAAGCCCGAGTTGTTTTAGCTCAAACCCACGCTTAATATTACACAAGCAAACAACAAACAAACCCATCATAGTCCCAGCACTCGAAAAGATCTATACCTAACAATAAGCATATGATGCTCATGGTAAAGACAAACTCAAGCCACCCCACCCATCTCTGGATACCTACATAATTCCACCCAGTTATATCGTAATTCCACCCAGTAATATTAAGTACACAAAAATCAACTACGAAACCAATCACTTAAAGATTATCTCAACCATTTATATACATGTGGGATCTACACATTTATACATCCCACGTGTATACGAAGGGTTGACATCATCTTCTGTGATTGATTCTATGTTCCTTTACTTTTCCAAATTTACATGAAGTTCGCTTTTTCAAACTAACTGGATTCAGGCACACCTCTTTCACTTTCTTTCGTGGTCTCCACAGCAGCAGCCACCGGGCTACTACTTGCAGGTATCATGTTGCTCGTCGTAACATTAGTGTCATTGATAGGGTTGATATTGCTTGTTATTATTGAGGAGCTCAAATTAAGAGAGTTGGACCTAGAAACACCTTCTGGATGGCTTTTTGACCTATTCAGGGCATTGCAATGTGGGCAATAGTACATTATGTATGGAAAATCCTCTTTCCTTGCAAGCCCTGCACAAAAACAAGAGGACAACATTAGATTATAACACCCTCTGCAAGAAACCAACTACTTTTTGTAGTGGTTTTTTGGGTCTTTTCTAGACAATTTTTATTTTTATTTTTATTTTTTGCTCTAAATTTTTTACTTATTCGATCTGTCAATTATATAAAACAAATCTACAATGTAGGGGCGTTTGGTTAAAGCTGAAGAAATTCACTAGAGACGGAAAAAGCCTTATAAAAGCCATAAAGTGGCTTTTTCCGTCTTATCTGAACTTTATAAAAAATCTTATGAGTCCTCGTGATGAGAAAAATCTAAAAAGTATGCTTATTTGAACTAACATGAATTTTTTTATACTAAAACCAAAAAAATAGCCATATAAAAAAGCTATCCCAAATAGATGCTTAGACCTGTTAATCTCTTTTTTCTTTTTCTTTTTTTATGATTTTTTACGATCAACAGAGTAGCCACTCACCATTGTGCATATGGCAGTTGCCACATATAAGTGCATAAGACTCTGTAGGATCCTCACCCACCAGCAATGCTGCAATCCGAGCAATCCATCCTCCATCATGTGTGGTCTTCGATCCTGGATGATCATGTTCAACAACAAGCTGATTATGCTCAGAAGTCCCGGGACCCTTATTCCCTATATTATGGAGCATTTCTTCCTCGGGCTCAGAATGTTCCAACACGGTGCTCCCTGCACTGCTGCCAGATCTCGTATGCAACTGTTTTCTATTTCGGAGCCCACTAGATTGGACAAATTCGGCATCGTTACTCTTTCCCGTGATGACATTGAGCATATTAGACTCATCTCCCACATACACTTTCAAGCCAGAATCGGCACCCAACTTGGATGCAAGGACAGTAGCAGCAGCTGCCTTTGCTGCTGGATCAGGGTCATACCTCTGCGCTTGAAATTTTCTATAATCAAACTTAACAGTTTAAGAAATCGAAATTATTTCTTTACAAGGCTTGTCACACTACAGGCATTTAAAAACTACGCTTAATGACAACACTTAAGTAATGTTTAATTCAATGGAATGATTTTATACAGGAATGGATAACAATTCTTTGGTATTTGCATTGGAATTCTCATTCCATTAAATGAAGGAATAGTGACTCTTTTTGCATTTAACATTCCATCAATTTTTTGGCCAACCAAACAATGGAAATTTGGAATGGATTTTTGACAGGATCATCATTTCATTTCACTTCCGTTCCAATAAACCAAACATAGCCTTAAAAGATTGAAAAGATAAATCAGCTCAACTGTACAAATACAAGTCTTATGCCTGAGCAGGCATCCGTGTAGAAATATGCCATGTACTGCATATAAAAATAGGCTACACAACAGTAATGGTCTGTCCACCATCCATTTCTTTTTTGCAAAGAATTTCTCATAACTTCATTTATAAGACTATTTGGCCTAAATACTATATAGAAGCATTTTATGCCCTTCTAATTTCTCAAGTAATGATACAATCTCATCTTTCAGCAACTCTTTCCCCTAAATCTTCAAAATTTTAGAATAGGAACAGAATGAAAACAAAGCTTTGCCCCATCTTTATTATTCCAAAAATACCTCGTTTATTTAATTTATACATGCACATCAATCAAACAGAGCAAAAAATGATGCCAAACCTTGTCCACTTGAAAATTACCCTATACATTCACATTCTGAAACATAAATAGTGCAATAAAGCTCCACAAAGATAAGATCTTCTGAAATATAAATAGAAAAATAAAGCTACATAAGGAGAGATATATCAATTAGTAGAAGGCAACAAAGGAAGAATAGAACACCAGTTGGTCAATCATGTCACCTGAATCAGCTGCTGTGTGGTGTAGTAGTTTGTCTTCTCTTTAAGCTCATTAATTTTTTCTTGCCTTTGGGCCCGAAGCCTTTCCAAAGTTTTCTGGTCTCTGCGATCACCTATGAAATCATACAAGAACATGAATGAGGGAGCCTCATTCTAGTCAGGACCCATGTTGCATGGTATTCCACCAAATCAATGTAAGCGTGATATTCCACCAAATCAATGTAAGCGTGACATCATAACAAACACTGAACAGAACATATCAACATGCAGACGTACACGTCCGTTTCCGCTCCCAAGAAGAAGGTTTGAATCTTTCAATCTTATGTCGTGAGGCATGTGACCTATCTTATGTCTATGGACATGAATTCAATGAATTTACGTGCCAATACTAGGGAGTCCCCCTTAAGCAACACGTTGCGCCTGCCTTCGGGCATTTTGAAAAATAGGAAAGGGGCGCCACACCGGCGCCCAGGTGTAGTGAAAAGTGAGCAAGGGTTCCTGCGCTTCCCTAGACGAGCGCGGATAAAGAAGTTAGCCCGGGACCATAGGCTTAGATTAGCAATTTGGAAAATAAAAACTTTAACAAGTAAAACAATGAAATTAGTTAATACCATGATTAGAAGAAAAATTAGCATAACATGCTTATAAGAGACTAAATGGTTATAAGAGAAATCAAAAGTAATAGATAATATAGGGTATAAAATCTATTATACTGGAAAAGAGAGAAAGAAATAGTGTAGGACTAATAGTAGCTAAATACCTTCAAGATAATATAGTAACAGTCACGCGAAATAGAGATGGGATAATTTTAATTAAACTTGTGTTGGAGAAACCATAATTAATGTGATTAGTGCCTATGCACCTCAGGTAGGGTTGGATGAAATAATTCAAGAAATACCAATAGGAGATAAGATAATTATAAGTGGAGATTTCAATAGGCACGTAGGAAACAAGAGATAAGGATATGAAAAAGTTCATAGGGGATTTGGTTTTGGTGATCGAAATGAGGCCAGAGAAGAGATCTTAGATTTTGCAATAGTATTTGATCTTATATTAGCCAATACTTTCTTTAAAAAGAGGGAAGAACACCTAATAACCTTTAAGAATGGGTTTCACAAAAGTCAAATAGATTATTTCTTTACTAGGAACATAGACCACCTAATATGTAAAGATTACAATGTCATTCCTAGAGAGAGCTTAACATCATAACATAGACTTATAATACGAGATATTCACATAAAAGGGCAACATAAAAAGAGAAGAGATATTAAAATCTTACAAACTAGATGGTGGAATTTTAAAGACGAGAAATTAAAGATTTTTAAGAACAAAATGTGTAAAGAAGTAAAACGAGATTTAGAAGAAAATACAAATACTATTTGGAGTACAATGGCAAAATATATTAAAAAAATATCAAAAGAAGTACTTGGAGAGTCGAAAGGAAAATACCCTATAACTAAGAAAATTTGGTGGTGGAATGACGAGGTACAGGTCATAGTAAAAGTAAAGAAGAAATGTTTTAAAAGGTAACAAAATGATAGAAATTAGGATAATTTTAGGGGGTTATAAATAAGATTTTGAAAAATGGGAAAGGGGCGCCACACCGGCGCCCAGGTGTAGTGAAAAGTGAGCAAGGGTTCCTGCGCTTCCCTAGACGAGCGCGGATAAAGAAGTTAGCCCGGGACCATGCTTGTAAGGACGTTAAGAGAATGGTTAGAGATGCTAAATTAAAAGTTTCTAATGATTTTTATACTAAATTAGATAGTAAAGATGAAGAAAAGAACATCTACGAACTCGTTAAGTGAAGAGAAAGGAAAACACGAGACTTTACTCAAGTTAAATGCATAAAAAGCGAGGATTCAATGGTGTTAGTAAATGACGAGGAAATTAAGAAAAGGTGAAAAACCTATTTTGAAAAATTATTAAACAAAAAACATGTGGAAAGATTTGAAGGAAAAGAATCAGATAACTTGGATGAAATTAAAGAATATAAGTTCTATCGTAGAATAAGGAAGTTTGAAGTGGAAACTGCAATGAAGAGAATGAAATCAAGAAAAGCTTTATGACCAGATGGTATCCCTGTGGAGGTGTGGAAATATCTAGGTGAAGTAGAAGTATTTTGGTTAACATAGTTATTTAATAAAATCATAATGACTAGAAAAATACCCGAAGAGTGGAGAAAAAGTATTATAGTACTTATATATAAAAATAAAGAAAATATTCAAAATTGTAACAACTATAAATGTATTAAGTTGATGAGTTATACGATAAAGTTATAGGAAATAGTGATTGAACATCGTCTAAGGCTAACAACAACAGTGCCACATAATCAATTTAGTTTTATGCATGGTAGATCAACTATATAAGCAATCCACTTACTAAGGAGATTAATAAAGAAGTATAGAGAAAAAAAGAGAGATCTTCATATGGTTTTTATAGATTTAGAAAACGCCTATGATAGAGTGCTTAGAGATATCATATGGTAGGCGTTGAAGTGAAAGGGAGTGACAAAGAATTACATTGATGTGATAAGAGACATGTATGATGGAGCCACCACGACAATTAAATCGCCTGTAGGAGAAACAAGTGAATTCCCAATTACAGTAGGATTACACCAAGGATCGATTTTGAGTCTTTATCTCATTGCTTTAGTTATGGATGAATTGACTAAACATATTCAGGATGAGGTCCCATGGTGTATGTTATTTACTGATGATATTGTTTTAATGGATGAGACTAGGAGTGGAGTTAATGCTAAATTAGAAATGTAGAGAGAAGCTTTGGAATCAAAAGGATTTCAAATAAGTAGAAATAAAACTGGATATATGAAATATAATTTTAACAGTAATAGGAGTATAAATGGTGAAAAAATAAAGATTCAAAACCAAGAGATACCTAAGAGTGAATATTTTCGTTATCTAGATTTGATTATTAACAAAGACGAAGAGGTTGCAAATGATGTAACTCATAGAATCAAAGTTGATTGACTCAAGTGGAGTGCTTCCGGAATTTTATGTGATCGACAGATACCTGCAAGATTAAAAAAAAATTATAGGACAGCTATCAGACAAGGAATTTTATATGGGACATAATGTTGGGCTACTAAGAAAGATCACATAAATAAGATGAGTGTTGCGGAGATAAGAATGTTACGGTGAATGTATGGTAAGACTAGAAAAGATAAAATTAGAATGAAAAGATTCTTGGAATGGTAGAGGTTGCACCAATTGAAGACAAGCTGAGAGAAAATAGATTAAGGTGATTTGAACACATACAACGTAGACCAGTTAATGCAATAGTTAGGAAAAACGACAAGATCATGAGTAATGAAAATACTGGAAAGAGAGGTAGACCTAAATTGACATGGGATGTCATATTAAGAAAAGATATGAACATATTAAAACTAACTGATAATATGGCTCTTAACAGAGTAGAATGGCGTAAAAGATTCATGTAGCCGACCCCAATTAATTGGGACAAAAGCTTGGTTTGGGTTGGTTTGGTTTGGTTTAGATATTATTCCCATTAAACAACAAAGTAAAAAGTACACGGCAAGATATACAATTTTAAGGATAACAGGGAGTGACCAGTTCTGCCTAGTCGCCTGAAAAAGAAAGTGTGATCACGGGAAACCACTCAATTCTTAATATTGGGAATCTGCCAAAATGTTTGGTGTAAGACAGCCTTCAAACAATTACAGCAACATAAGACTTTTCCCTGTTTCTAGATAAACTGAATTATCGTGAGCATTGATGAACCACAATAAGTTAACCTCAAAGCTCTACATATGCGCGCGCGTGCGCGCGCACAAAAAAAAATGCGTTATCCTCAAAGGTCTAAGCATTAACCAATATACATAATGTAGGCTCCTGTGGAATGGATATGTCACACATCCTCATTCCCCCTCCTAGTTTTGCTAAATTGCACTTAAATAAGTTCTATCCTACCAAACCAAAACTTCTAATTTCAAAGCTCTCCACAATTTCAAGTCGAAATGCACTCCAACTTTAGTTTCATCAATTAAATACAGCATACACCACAAAACATCCTCTTGAATGTCTGGTAAATTCGTGTATACAACAATGCAAATAGATTATAGATATGGACTTGGTGCCGATCCTTCGTATAACCTATTGTTGTCATTGGAAATTCACTTGTCTTCCCATTCACTATTCTCACACCTATCCCGGTTCAATAAGTTTCCCTTAATCATATTAAAAAATATAAGACATTCTAATTTTTTGTGAAACACTTCACCTTCTCTCTAGGAACCCTAACATATTCTTTTTCTTGTATGTTTGGAATGTCTAAAGAGTCCATTGTTTCCGGAAGATTCATCTTCAGGGAATTTTTAAAAAAATTTGGTCCTATTTTTTATTTTTACACTTTAGATTCCTCCAATTAAAGGAGGAATCATAAAAGTAAATTTTCTTTTACCAAACATGAAAAAAGTTTCAATTGGAGGTTCAGGATTTTTTCTAATTTTGCTCAATTATTTTACTGTTTAGCTTCCTCTAGTTAAAAAGAGTTAAGAAAGCAAAAAAAAAAAAAAAGGGAAAATTGGTGAACGGTCCAATTTATAGGCCGTTTACTATTTTTCATCTAGCATAATATTTCTTAACGAGTAAGATCCATCATTATAAAAGTTTTATCACGCAAGGTCCTCTATTGATGCATGTATGATTTTTTGGGACAAAAATATCCTCCATACAGATAAATTTATCTGTTTTATTATAAGCACGTATAAAGATCACAGATAAATTGATGTCTTATTTATAAGTACACGTATAAAGAACACAGATAAATTTATCTGTATCTTTCAAAACATATATAAAAAGCACAGATAAATTTATCTGTCTTATTGAAATCATGTGTAAGGTGTTATGACTGAATAAATAAATTTATCAGTCTTATTGTAAACACGTATAAATAACACAAATAAATTTATCTGTACCTTTTCAAAATATGTATAAAGAACACAGATAAATTTATCTGTCTTTTATTGAAAACACATGTAAAGAATACAGATAAATTTATATGTTTTATTGAAAGCACGTATAAAAAACACAGATAATGTTGACATGCAAACAGATAAATTTATCTGTTAGGCATAAATATACAAACAAATAAATTTATCTATTTGCATTATCTGTATTGATATGCAAACAGATAAATTTATCTGTTTGTTATGCAAAATAGATAA
>JAULJZ010109204.1:0-11595 GCA_032270985.1 Heliamphora pulchella
TTTTTTATCAAGTGAGGAAATTAATCAGTCCTTCATTGCTGTAAACCAAGCATATTTCGTCGTGTTTTTGACACTTTCGACGTATTGAATGAACACCTAACTCAATGTTGGATCAATTGTTGGGAAAAAAGTGTCACACAAAGGTACAGTGTGAGCAGTCTTACAACATCTAAATGGTCGATTTTTCCCCCCTTTAGTACTTTAGTTAACTGGTTCTTCAGCTCACTTACTGTCATTCTCGTTTGGTTAGGAAACTTTCTTTTGATGAAATTACTCTTGGGTTTTGTTGTATGTCTTGATAGATTCATTATTGTTTGCCCATATTTGATTATAAAGATTAAACAGACATTTTTATTTATAAAGGTCACTGTCTTTTGCTCCAATTTAAACTGATATTTTTCTCGAATATATGTTCTTATTACTGAAACAACATTGCCATCAAATTTTTTGACATCTTGCTCCTACACCTTGTTGGTAACAATGCTTTCAATCAAAATTCAGAAAGGAGTTTTCTTCAGTTTTTTTACTTACTTGTTAGTGAAATTGATATTCTTTAGCAGTTTCACAACAGCAAGAATGTTTGAGCGGTATTATGGAACATAATTCTCTCTCAGTTTGGGATTAGATTCTTCTTTTTTTGGTGATACCTTTTGAATCTTTATTTTTTTAGGATTTTCTTTTTCTAGGCCATTTTCAAGGACTTTCTTTCCTTGTTCCTTAGCTATTGATGCGGTATATAAATTTGTATATTTAAATTAAAGAAAACAAACACTATATATTTGTTTAAATGAAATATGAAACAAATATATTTATCTACTTGAAATAAACATGTTTTAAATAATACAGATAAATTTATCTGTTCAGCAATAACAATTAAACGTTAGTTCGATGGGACAAATATATTTATCTGTGGCATGTTAACGTTCTTCAAATTCTACAAGTAAATTTATCCGTATACCTTTTACATTCTATTAACGATACAGATAACTTTATCTGTGCACTTTAAATGTGCTTTAAGATGCACAGATAAATTTATTTATTTATTTACATAATTTCTCACAATTTTAAAACTAGACAGATACATTTATCTGTTCATTTACGTAACTTATCACATTGTTCAAACAAGATAGGTAAATTTATCTGTGCCATTTTAACGTTCTTCAAATCATACAAGTAAATTTATCAGTGGATCTTTTACATTCTACTAACGATACAGATAACTTTATCTGTGCACTTTAAATGTGCTTTCAAATGAACAGATAAATTTATCTGTTCATTTACATAACTTCTCACTTTTTTGAAACAAGATAGATACATTTATCTGTTCATTTACGTAACTTTTCACGTTGTTCAAACAGGATAGATACATTTATCTTTTTATATATCGTAGAGGTAAATTTATCTGTGAACCTTTTACATTTTGTTAAAGATACAGATAACTTTATCGATACTGAGGAACGAGTAGAAACGAGTCACTATCATCGCGTTTTTAGTGAAATACGAGTTGAGTAGTTTAGCGAATGAAAATTTATGATGAAATGAAAAACAAATCACAGATAAATTCGTTCTCGTTGGAAAAGTGAACATATAATTGATAAAATCGTTCTCGTTGAAGAAGTGAAAGAGATGAAATACATAAACTGAAGAATGAGTACAAAACCTAATCTTAACGATGCGACTTGATTAAGTCGATTTCAGGTTTGAGTACGAATTCGAGATTGCAACGAATGAGATTCTGCTTTTTTGAATTGCAAATGAGTTGAGTGCGATTTTTGCTTCGAATGTGAAATGAAAGATAGTGAATAGTGCCGTTATGAATCGTATCGTGCAAACTAACATACAGAACGTGGCGGTGGTGCTTTAGCGCCCCATTAGCGCACTATTCTGTTTTCCAGGCACTTAAGCGCTCAGTGAGCGCTAGGCAAGCGCTCAGTGAGCACTAACTTCTAGACTGCTGGTTTTCTTGAAAAATTTGAGCCATAAACCCAACAATTTTTCTCTCTTTCACACCAGGAAGGTTTATCCCACAAGGTCTCCCTATCTGACTTTAATCTACTTACCAAGGCTTGAGTTTCAGTTAACTCTTGTGATAACTTTTCTCTTTTCTTTCTCATTAACCTTTAAGTTTTTGAGATAGTTTTAGATTCATTTTAATCATTTTCAAGCTTTCTTTATAAAGGTTAGCATATGACTCACGTAAAGAATCAGAATCATCCAAATCCTCACCATCTAAGATAGGAGGTCTCACGGTAGATTGTTTCTCTTTAGGTATATCCATTATTGTAAATCAATCAATCGGATCAACACTTACAAAAAAAAATTTAAAAATTTTAAATGACCTGTTTTGATACCAATTGAAAAACCCTTTTTGCAAATTAATTTGTACTAATCGATATCTCAAATCAAGTCACGTAATAAAATATAGAAACCACACAAATAGTAAATAAACAATCACACGTGAATCCACCACCGAACTTCGACTGCTGATAGAATCTACCACCAGACTTCGAACTCTTGAGAATCCACTCAAGATAACTACGAACTTAAAAGATCGTTGAAGATTTGTAGCTTGACAATAATCTTGACAGGACGTGAATCTATTTGTCGTCAAGTGAGTTGAATGCCATAAAGTCCAAAGAGTTTTTCCCTTTTAGGCTCTTGGCTGCTAATAACTGTTCTATTTAGAAAAGGTAGTAACATAAAACCCTAGTACCCCTTATATAATAGGCATATACTCAAAAATCTTAGCAACCTTTTAAAACATAGTCAATAGCTGCAAAATCCTAGTGGTTAAAAAATAATTTTATGTACGGATCACTCGAGCAATCTATTCACCACTCGAGCAGTGAATTCTATCTTGTAGTATTTTTTCTTTTTGTGTGCAAAAATAGAGAGTCCTAACTGACTGATCGATTGACCGCTTAATGGGTTTGTCGAGCGATCTGACACCGCTTACAGCTTTTTAATGTTTTTCTGCTTTGTTTTATGCCGCGCTGCATTATCCAATCATAACTCCAAAAAAACAAGTATCAAATATCGAAAAATGAGACATTTATAATTTGTCACAAATTTGCCAAATAATAAAGAATTAAACTGGAGGTCTAATTTCTTAACAAATATGATTCAATCATATAGTGCCAATATTCATTCACTCTCATTTTTTTCTTGTACAATCAACTGTGCAAAAATTACAAGTGAAATGGTTTAAATCATAAAAATATATCCAAAACCGACCGCAGAGGAACACAACTCCTTCTACCCTCCGCTGTGAAAACAATGCCATAATAAAGTCGGTAACCTAATAGATATACCGCTGAGGGAGATTATGTTATTCTACGGAGAGTTTATGTTTGATTAATTGGAAACAACAGTTAAATGGAGAAATAATTTTGTAGATTCGTTCTAATGTTTGAGTAGTAGAAAAATAATAGAATGTTAAATCTAAAAGTAATCTTTGTTTGTCCATTTAATAAATGAGAATTCTAAAATAGATACTAAGGAATTGTTATTTCATTCTTGTACAAAATCATTCCCATTGAACTAAGTACTACCTAAGATTTTCGGACAAATTCCACAAGGATGAGCTTTGAACACGTTTAATCGCTTGTTAATTGATTTTAGATCAAAAAGATATTTTTCCACTTTCGTGCTCATGTTTTGAATACCACGTTTCTAGTTCGAGATCAATACAAGTATCGTGTCATTTTGGGTGAAACCATCTTTTCCCATACACATCAACTGGTAATAACCACATTACAAGCTCTTTTATAGCTAGTGATCCAACCTTAGTTCGAAGAGTCAATTTGTTGGTCATTTTGATCAATCCCTCTATCTGATGATGCCACACTTTATTTTTGGAATCAGCTGTAGAGATTTCTTTATCATTTTCGATGAAATTGATTATTCCTATTGATGCATAAAAACCATATTGACAGGTCCCTTGTACCCACAGTATCATGATTTTTTGGAATTATCATGAATATGAAGTCACAAGTCATCCCACATTTATTTCCTAGTACACTATAATGCATCCATTATCCTGCCAACCCAATTAGTTTCCCACAAATCATATTGTAAAAGACAACAAGGTCGAAGAAAGATATATAGTACACTATAATGTTAAATTGTCATTATTGATGTATAGTTTCTCTTGAAAGTGTGCCTCAATAATGAACTTATTAGAGATTGAGAATGAATTGAATTTGTTCAACTAATGTGTTGACACAACATTTTTGCCCCGCTCTTCCAAATTCAAAAAAAAAATATTAATTTCATTTATTTTTTCTTGTTATGATCACGCGAGCAAAATCGAGACGATCTCGCCAAGAGAATCCAAGACAAGACCATTAGGTATAACGGGCCTACAAAAATAACAAAAATTCTTGACAAGGCCAAAAACATCTTATAGTGGGAATTCATGATATCAGATCCGATGTACCCAAGAAGGGTAAACTAGCCCTTCGAAAAATTAAAAATGGGAAGGTAACGTTTTATTAATTCTTTTTCTCAATAGAATAATAAATACCCTTCTATTTGTTGCTTCTATTTGTTGCTCTATTTTTGTGTGCGAATTCTACTTTTTAAGTCAATGCCCTCTCCCTTTAGAAAATAAATACCCTTTCCTTTTAGCCAAATCTCTGCCATGAATAATCGACTAAATGTTGTTTTTGAGCAGTTATGCTGCTCAATTTTTGTCAAGAGTGCATATGAAGTTAGTATATTATAATTAGCGGTAGAAACACTTGTACGAATATATGATCTAACCAAGCTATTGACAAAGTGATTTTTTTACTTTTCGATCATTTATTTTACCGCATTTTATTTTGCAGTCATTTACTTTACAGCACTTTATTTTACAATCATTTAATTTTCTGTCAATATGGTATTGCCTAGTTAAATATCCGGTTAATATATTAAAATATATGTATCTCTATCTACCCTGCATCCTTGTGCATTCTTAAAAATTAAAATCATATCTTTATGCTCCCCAAAAATATAAAAAGTTTTTTTTCTTGATTTTTATTATCAAAAAATTCATACCGTTATACTGCCCAGAATTTTAATCATAAATATTTGAGGATTAATCATTTTTTTAGATTTGTAAACATTTTAGTCCTACCATATTTATTTTACTAGTTTTTTAACACAAAAATTGTGTATATTGTTTTCTTAAAAAAAAGTGACGATAATAATTATACTAATATTTTCCTGATAATCAAGAATAAGCTCCTTAACCTGTTTTTCATTTAAATAACTAATGAAATGCTATTTTTTTACCAAATTAAAAACAAATCTTTTAACCGATTTTTCTTTTAACCAATCAATGGAATATTATTTTTCTATATAATGAAAAACAAACCTTTTAACCAGTTTTACTTTAACAAACAAGCAAATGCCATTCTTTTTCATCAAATAAAAATAATCTTTTGATTAGCTTTTCTTTTGACAAACCAAGAGAATATTATTTTTTATCAAATAAATCAATCGGTTTTTCTTTTAAACAACTAAGAGAATACTATATTTTTATCAAATCAAAAATAAATCATTCAATCGATTTTTATTTTTTAAACAACCAAAATAACACAATTTTTTTTATCAAGTCAAGAATAAGTCATTTAATCGATTTTCTTTTAAACAAACAACACAATGTTATCCATCTATCAAATCAAAAATAAACTTTTTTTTAGCCGATTTTTATTTTAATAACCGACAAAATACTACCCTTCTACTAAATCAAAAGCAAATCTTTTAAATCGGTTCTATTTTAACAATCAACTCAACGCCATTTTTTTAGTCATATAAAAAACAAACCTCCTAACCGGTTTTTTCTTTTAAAACAATCAACAAAATACTATTTTTTTATCAAATAAAAAATAAACCTTATAAACCACTTTCTCTTTTAAAGATATGTTATTTCTAATCAAAGTGGTTTATCCATGATTCATCTGCTTGCCATCTTAGGCGCGCCCACACACCAAACTGTGCATTTGTGCACGAATTACGATTAATCTAATTTTCATATGAGTATACGTAGACAGTTCAATTAAGTTCGCCCACTTCATTTAACAAGCATGTCATGTCTGCAAGAATACATAAGTTCAAGCCCGCCAAGAATATATAGTAAGCATCCTTTTTACACCTACCTCTTCTTCAACCTCCTTCTCTTCTTCTACCTCTCTTGCTCAATATATATAAATAAAAAATAAAAAAAAATCTTTGAAACTACATTTTATCAAAAAATACACTTATTTTTTAGGATGCATAAAAGTTAAAAATAATTTGTTAAGCTCAAATATTAATAAAAAGGAATCAATACTAAAAGAATGATGTTGGTTGCCTAATACTTTTCTTTTCAACTCGCAATAGTAAATCTCCGAACACATCTCTCGTTTTGCCCACATACCAAAACGAATCATTTCAAATCGGTTCCGGCTAATATGCCGTTTTTAAACAAAAACTCTTTTTTGGCATTCTCTTGTTATTTGTCAAATATTTAAAAATTAATTTTCAAACCTTGTTTTGCTTGTTTTGGAAATAAGTTTAAAAGATGACCTAACACACCAAAACTTAATGTTAGGAGACGACTTTTATTTTTTAAATTTATGACCCGATAAACTCAAACCCACAACTGTGTCGCATTTTATGTTTTAATGATATTTTTTTGAAATTTTTAGAAAGAAAAAAGGAAAAACCTAAAACACCCAAAAAAAAAAGAGTTGCGACATAATGTTGAAAGTGAGATTCTAATAATGCTATGATTACTGATGGTGTATATCTTATTAGACATGTTGCTTGATCAAAGGAGAACTCAATTTATTCAAAGCAACGCTGTTTCAAAAATCACGGAGCAAATTAGCATGTCAGAGTTGCACGTCATAGATTAAGTCAAAACCATATTCTCAATCTACCAAGTCACACTTGTATAGATCAGCCCAAATTACGAATGATGTTCTCCTCATCCAAGTCAGCACTAGCACCAGTCAATAATACTCCAAAGATCAAGGAATTCGCTTAAATTACAATGCATATCTGGACCGTGCTTGTTGTGTGCGTTCTAAATACGAATTAAGCACGACTAACGGTTTGCAGATTCACATTTGGGACCACCCCACGTGCCACAGCACCCGAGAGAAAGAATATAATTGTATTACACCAAAATCAACCATGCACGCTCCAAGATCAATTAAATACAACATGGTGAGTATTGCACATATCATCTCTTACTTCACCCAAGAAACCCTAGTTCCTTTAAATTATTTTGTTATCCAAATTTCGAGCGTCAGTGAGTTGACACGGGTGCCTTAGTGATTGTTCTTGATGACTTTTTTGGTATCTTGATCATGATGTTGGAGGTCTTTGAAGGAGGCATCATCAATTTGACAATTATATATGCACATTAATTACAATTTACAAGGTTGCATGCTTTCCATAATTGAAAGCTAAAGAGAAGAACCCCCACAGCCAAGACGACTCTCATTCCTTTCTTTGATTTACCAATTGCTTCCAAGGACACAAAAACACAAAGGAGAACATGAATGTTATGCCTTTCCCGAAGTCATAATCTCCAATTAAAATCTAAAAGAAGCCATCTAAATAGAAAAGACAAATGCAACTGATGAGCTAGCCAAATGGGGACAAAGCACATATGCTGAAAAGGATTGTTTGGGAAACAAGGTTTTCAAAAGGAAGAAGAACATTTCAAACAAAGAATCTGTGCATAGACAAATAGTTAATGTGGCATACCATACCTTCTTCTACTGGTGGAAAGCCACTTTGAAAACACATCAAGAGTTACCATTTCTGGCTCAAAACGCCATGGATGTCCCGGGAAAGGTTTTGCAGTACAAGTATCACTTTGCCATAACAATCATTTCATCTCTAATCCTCGCATTTTTCATGCTTGTTGCCCCTCGGTTTATCACAATTCTCTCCTACTTTTGGCCTCTCTTCCTCTCTACAACCGTGTTCTTGGTGGCAATGGTTGTCTTTGGCCAGATATGGGCGCTGCCGAATGAGTCCTATGGTGATGAAGCAGGTGAGGGACTTTTGAATTATGTTGCAGGGCAGCCAGAACAACTGAAAGATTATTGAAAACCTACTTGGGGTTTGGAGTTTTTTGATTTTCAACTCTCAATATAACTAAACTCGGACCTATTCCAGAGTAACCAATCTCCTAAGTAGAAACCAATGTACATCTTATTCTGTTGGGAAAAACCATGTTCTTACGCAAGGATGGGTACTCTGTATCATCTCTGCTTCTTTGAGCTGAGAAAACAACAGTGAAATGTGTGAATTATGAGCAAATGCTTGACATGTCAGATGACTTCTTTTCTCTATCATTCGTATATATGACGCATGTATTTTGTAAATACAAAATTTAAAGTTGGGTCTTAAACACTCCCTACCGACCAAGGACGACCCAACTATTTTAGAGGCCTCAGACGAAATGAGATCACGAGTTGAGGCATTTTAACATTTAAATAATAATTTACATAATTATTTACAGTTTTTTTTTTGTAAAATTTCTTTTTCTTGTCATTTGTGGCATAAAATTACAAGTTAATGTTTCACAACCAAGTTTTCTAATATATATTTTTCAATTAATAGCATCTCTATTCACTTCTTTTGATCAATAGAGTTACTCTTTGTTTTTTTTATTCTCGTAAGTTTACCAATAATATATTTTTAACAAAAAATTAAGTTCTAGTTCTATTTAAACAGGAAAAAAAAATTAGCAACAATCGAGGCCTTATTTTATTTTGGTCCACAAGATATTCCCTATTTTTTAGGTTTTTAATCAATATGAGTTAATTTTCATATTTATTTATATTACATTTTAAAAATTTGGGGGTCCTCATCATGTGTGCGCCTTAGATAACTGTTTAATTCGCACCTAATTAGGGGGTCTTCAAATTCCTCTTTTTAAATCTCTCCAATTTAAAGAAATTTTGAGAGAAAAAATTCTAAATAATTGGTTACTTTTTGAATTACCTAAATTATTTATATAAACATAAAAGAATTAGAAAAACAATGACAAAAAAAAAGTTATTTTTGTAAAATAACTGGTACTGTTTTTTTTTTTTATGAAATTTATCCGGACAAGAAATGAGAAAAATTATATTTTTCCTCTCTTATTAATTCAAATAAAAAGAAAAAAAAAATAATTATTTTTTATTTTCTCTAACTGAGTGTTAACTATCCCTGAAAAGCCCAGCATCTGAAAGGCTCGGCCCACCGTGCATCGACGCTGTTACGCGTTGGTTATTTGTTATTCAAGATCTGAGGAAGGAGAGAGAGAGAGAGAGAGAGAGAGAATGGAATTAGGGTTTTAGAACTTCTCTTATCCTCTTCACAGACACGATAGAAGGCTAATACCTAAGAATTCCCTGTTTTTTTTTCTCCTCTCAGTAGCTACATTGGGTCTTTTATTTTTTGGGTGCAATTTAGTTATGTGCATTATCATGGTTTATTAAGCTTCTGGAATTGTAAAAGGGAATCCAATGAGGATTGCTGCTTTTGGAGATGTATGACAGAAATCTTGTTTAAGAATTAAGTTCGTAAGAAAGTTGTTTAAGAGAACTATGCTTTCGCTGACGGACAAAGGACGATGTAGTTCATTTGACACGGCATTACCGTTCACTCACCTAGGCATGCCTTGGCATTGACAAGCATCGTAAAACTATCTTCATCGGTTGTCCTTTGCTGCAAGATGGAACACCTCGCCTTTTTACGGGCCTTCACAGGTTACTAACCCAAATTATGCTCTGGTCATTTTACAGATTACCATCCCTTCTTCTTTTTCATCTTTTTATGATGAAAAATATAGTCATTCCTGAAGTGAATGTTATGCTGAGAGCAAGAGTTAGGGATCCTTTCCTGAATTTAAGACTCAGATGCTTTTCAATTATTTTTATTTTTCTAGTGTGAATCTTCTCACTGACGTTCAGAACTAATCGTTTCTGAATTTCATGCATTTCCATCTTATTTTCACTTACATTCTTCATATTTTTCTATGTTAACTCTCATCCTAACAGTGAAAATGTTTCCCTTCTGAGTAGTTTGAAACCTTTGTGCAGTAAATTGACATGGTTAGAATGAAAGGAAAATGCAAATGCGTGCACGCATACCAGGTGGAGTGGGGCTCATTTGGAGTTGATGCAAGGGAGCCCACTTACACGAAAATGTGGTGTGCTCAAATTGGTGACTCCAGCATTTTCTAGAAATGCAAAATTTTAACAAGAAGTTGTAGAACAATTATATTAAATGTTATAAAAAAATGTAGTGATAAAAATGAAGTCTTTATTCCGTTTTGGCAATACATGAGCAAAAAAAAAAAAACAAAAAAAGAAGAAGAAAGAGTACCCCATTTTTGTTTGGATAAATACGAGGGAAAAAAGGAAGATAGTTATTTCTTTCCTATCTTGATTGGTTAGCATTCATCAAAGAAACAAAAGAAACAAAAAGAAAGTTTCTAGTATTGTTTACCAATTTTGGTCTTATAATGACTGCTCTTTTGAATTTGTTTTTGAATGGTTAATTTTGGTATTGTAAAATTTGACTGTCCAATTAGTTTTTTTTCCCCTCTCCAAATCGCTCCACTTTTGGAGATATTCCAAAAGTGGTCATTAAGAGAGAATTCTCCCCATTTCTTCCCCTATCTCTCCACTTGTAGAATGATTCAAATGTGGTAATTAAGCGAAAACTCTCCCCATTTCTTCCTATCTCTCCATTTCTCTCATGTTTTGTAATCTAAACGAGTAATTAAGGTTGAGAAATATCAGTTTCTTTTCTTTTCTCTCCAGATCACCCAATCCAAACGTGTGTTTTCAGGTGAGTGAAAATCGTTCTTAATTAGGAATTTGGGATTCATAGGCGAATCAAGGAACTTATTTACCAAAATTCACTTGTGCTTTGCTTTTGAAAACTTTAGCTGATATCTGACAGCCCTTAGTCCTTTAATTTGGCCCAAAGAAAATATAAGTATCTTATATCATAAGGGTTCTAGGATATGCTTCCTAAAAGGTTGAACGAAAGGCCCCATTTGCATACAGGAAAGCACAGGGGGAAGAAAATGATTAAAAGTGGCCTCTCATCTAAGGAATCTTTAAGCAAAATGTGTTCACCAAACTGAGCCTCGAAGTAGAATATTCAACAGTTTATATCTATAGACCTTGAAGTCTTGTTATCACCGCAACCTTTTTAAATGGTTTAAATTCCGATAATTGAATATTTCTGTGACCAGAATTTGAGTAGGTTCTTTATTTTGAGACCGGCAATATGGAAGGAAAGCTCCAAAGAATGATTACTAATGAAAGTCCCAGAGGGCACGAGACTGATGAGTGATGATGTTTCCATGGTTAATTTCTCCATCCAACTGCTTTAGTAGTGTACAAGGATGCCTCGTAAATTATATTTGTTTGATGGATTGAATCTAGCCCGACTAAACCCACTAATGGTCCAAGCACCTACACAGTAAACAAACGTGAGCTAGCCGGCGACAACTTACTGGAAGCTGCTCCGATGATGAAATCAGAGTGTTTAAGAGGAAATAACTGACAGGAAAGTAATTTGACAGAATTTTGGCTTATAGAATTC
>JAULJZ010109215.1:0-11595 GCA_032270985.1 Heliamphora pulchella
AAAGGAGAATAGAATGAGTTGATGAGCTCTCATTTAAAAGTCTTAAAACCCAAAATACCTTATTTTTATACATAAAAAACATTAATATGACAAATTTGAGTCAGGTCCTTAAACAAACAGCAGAAGTCATGAAAGGATTATAAGAAAATTCTTGTCAAATACAAGACAGAGACCCTACTCACAACAGTTTTCCTATAAAAAAAAAATGTTGCAAAAATTTAATGGGCTTTGATTAATAAGCACACACAGAATATTATTTTTACAAATATTATTATATTTTGTAGGTACATTAATAAATTATTTATCTATTATTTAAATCCCTCTACGATTCTTAGCATCTTTCCGTATTAAATGCAATGAATGGGATTCGGTGAATTTAATGTGCAGAGAAAGAGAGAGAGAGAGAGAGAAAATTCCAAAATTTTGCTGGCGTTTTAGGAGGGTTACATTCCACTGCTGCCGTTATATCGTTTACTCTTTTTTTTTTTAACAAGAACGGTGGTGTTTGGCATTACTAAAATTAGTAACTTATAAATTATAAATTATAGATTATAATTAAAGTTATGATTGTTTAATAAACATTGTAATTTGTAACTAAAATAGAAGAAAAAATAATTATAATTTATAATAAAAATTATATGTGTTTAAAATAAATTGTAATTTATAACTAAAATTAGTAAAAAATTAAAAACTGTAATTGAAAACTCTGCCAAACACCCCCCAACAGCGCCCTAAAAATTCCATTTCCAGTGCATTTTTTAGCCTCTTTTAACTCTATATATGAATAATTTTAATAAAATAGTACATATTATACTGCATAAATTATTATATGTTAACAAGATCTTATTTGGCTTTTGATTTTAAGCTGAATTTAAAGTTTTTGATTTAAAGTCAAAATAAATTTTAAGCCTTGTTTTTTAATTTTAATTTTTTGTCTTTTGATTTATTAACTTTTAGTTTGTTGCGTTTTTCCTTATTAACTTAAAAGACTTTTATTTATTTTTAGAAATATATAACTTTTATTATGCATATCTGTTTTTTTTTTTTAAATTATGCATTTAAATCTAGTTTTTAAGATTTATCAAATAAAATTTATATTAAATATAAAATTATATAAATATAAATATAAACTTATAACATCTTTTTGACTTAAAGTTGTTTGTTTTATTGCCTTATTATCTTTTAACTTAAAGTAATTTTAAGTCAAAGTCTTTTAGCTTGTTTGCTCTCTTGGCTTTAAGTCGCTCATAAAAATTTATTAAACAAATTTTGACTTAAATTAATTTTAAACATAAAAAAAACTTAACTTAAAGCTAAATTGTTAAACGAGTCATAAGTATAATAAATTGTATGTAAACATTTGATATAAAATTCACTATAGTTAAAAATATAAAATATAAAATGCATTATCTCTAAAAATTTTGCTATGTGAAAAGACCCCATGCCTACACTTTTCACCACACACTCCCCACTCATTTTTCTCCCATTTGACTATCTTCTTAAAAGAAAAAATAAATTTCAGAAATAAAAGTCATAAAATATATAAAACCTAAAAATAATGAACCAAAATCATTTAAAATACGCATTTAAGTGAATTTGATTTATTTATTCTAAAATTCTGAATACTTCCTAAGTTATTTTTATGAGAATATTGTATTATTGATTTTCTTTCTTCTTCTTTTTTTTTAAAAAAAAATTTAACATTTAACTTTTAGACATTGTTTGGTATAGCAAATTGTTGAATTGCTTGATATATATTTTTAAACTTATTTTTTAATAATTTAATTTTTTAGGAGTGACTTAATATCATATTAGAGTCTTGATTCTCAAGATGTCCTAATTTCAAGCCTCATCGTTCTTTTTGTTATTGTACACTGTGTTATGTCTATGTTATTATATTTGTTTAGTTTAGATTGTTTGTCTCTCCACGTGCAAGACAGAATTGCACATGAAGTGGAGTGTTCGATGGCATGATATACATTATTGAACTAGTTTTTTAACAATTTAAACTTTTAGAACAATAGATGACTTAATATAAATAAATTTATTACTTTTTTTCTTTTAAGACAAAAGGAAATTTATTTACACATCAAATAATTTTAATTTCTTTTATAATATGAAATGGCAATAATACTTTCCACAAAAAAAAATTTAAACAAAAAAAAATATAAAGATTCATTTTGAAAAGGAAACTCAATTAAGAAGTCCCATTTTGGTAGGCTATTTAGAAATAAGTCCAATTTGAAAACTTGTATTCTATTAAACCCTTTTGTGATGTGTTTTACCAAATGTGCTCTTCTTTTAACTATCCCATTTGCGCTCGTTGCCTCTTGCCGCCGCTCAGATCTCATCTTGATAACCTTTTTCGTTGTAATTTTTTGTCTTTGTTTGATCATCGGTCACATTACAAAATGTTTATACACTAATGAGAATGAGAACTTATTACAAAATGTATAAGTATTGCAATTTTCACATCACAAAATATATAATGAGAATCAGAACTTATTGTATAATGAAAATGAGAACTTAAACTCACATTACAAAATATATAAATAAGAATTTAAACTTGCATAATGAGAATGAGAGCTTATTACAAAATGTATAATCATCGCAGTTCTCACATTACAAAACTATATCCAATTTGATCATCATAGTTCTCACATTACAAATATATAATGAGAATGAAAACTTATTGTATAATGAAAATAAAAACTTAAATTTACATTACAAAATGTATAAATGAGAACTTAAACTCACATTACAAAATAGATCTGATTTTTCCATCACCGTACCGCTCAAATCTCGTCCTAGCGCTACTTTTTAAATTTTGATTAGTATTCCTTCACTAACAAAGAAAGAAGAAAAAGTCAAGAATGAGATTTATGCTCTTCTAATTTTTTTTTTCTTTTCTTGTATGAAGTTTGGCTTGAAAATCTTTTTTTCAAGACACAATTGTCAATTGTCCTATACATACGTTAGAGTTTGACTCACCTATTGATTTGAAAATCCTATCACCTATTAGGTGAATGGTAACTTAGCTCACAAGTTCGAGCTAAATAATCACATGCTCGACACGTGATATTCAATTTGACATGTGCAGCACAACTGTTAGTTAAGAAGAGTTGATAAACCCTATTTCTTGATAATTTGAGAGTATTTAATTGTATTGACATCTATGAAGATATAATCCAATTATTGTTAACCTGATTGAAAAGATAATATTGTATTCAATTTGGCTCGCAAGTTTGAGCTGAATAGTCACATGCTCAACACGTAATTCAATTTGACATCTGCAGCACAACTTTAAATTAAGGAGAGTTGGTGAACCATTCTTGCTAATTTGAAGGCATCTAATAGTATTGGCATCTATCAAGATAGAATCTAAGCATTGTTAACCTGATTGAAAAGATAATACCGTATTCAATTAGGTTCATAAGTTTGAGCTAGATAGTCATATGTTCAACACGTAATTCAATTTGACATGTGCAGCACAATTTTAAATCAAAGAGAGCTGGTAAACCATTCTTAATAATTCAAAGGCATTCAATAGTATTGACGTCTATCAAGATAGAGCCCTCGCATTGTTAACCTGATTGAAAGGATAATATCGTCAATGTTGTCGCAAAAGTTAAACCAAGGCACTTTATATATAAAAGGCACAATACCTTCTAATGTGCATTTTCTCTTGTCTTTCCCAGCCTATACTAAACCATCACGGTACATTTTGGTGAGGGAGAGAGAAGTGGATAGAACTATTATCATTTGAGTTATTTTCAATTTTGGTTGTACACTGAGTTATAAAGTTAATGTTCTTATCTTTTGTAACGGAAGCCATTACAGGCTTGTATTCCTCATATTGGGTGGAATGAATATTCTTAATCATCAGATGAATGGACAAATTCAAAGATTACAAATAAAAAAGCTGTTTTAGGCTTCGTTCGTTTCGATGAAAGATATTTTCAATTTTTTGCATTTTTTGGTATTTGGTACGATGAAAACTTAAATTTTACAAAGAAAATATTTTTCAAGTCAATAGAAAATAAGTTGATTTTGGTGAAAAACGTTTTCTGCTTTTTTTATGGTGAAAAATAATTTTTACCCTTACCATCTCACCATTGTCAACACGGCCAAGGGGAGGGGGGTCGGGGGACAGGGGTCTAGGCTTCCCGAGTTCGAGGGTCGGGGGTTGAACGGTGGTCAGGGGGTCAAGGGATCAAGGTCGTGAGTCAAGGGTTTAAAGGTCTGGGAGTCAGGGAGTCGGGGGTTGAGGGCATAGGGGCCCGGGGTTCGAGGGCCGGGGGCCAGGAGTTAGGGGTTAAGGGTTGAGGTCGGGGTCTCGAAGGTCGGAGGGTCGGGGACCCGGGGTGCGGGGTTCAAGGGTCGAGGTCAGGGTCTGAGGTTTCAGTTCCGGGATAGGAGTTGGGGATCGAGTGTTCGGGGATCTAGGTCTGGATGTCCGAGATCGGAGGTCTGGGGCCCAAGGGTCTAGGGAATGGAGGACCGGGGGCTGGGGTTTTGGGTCAAGGGTCGGAGGTTCGGGGTCCAGTATTTTGGGTCAGGAGTTGGGATCTAGAAGTCGGGGGTTTGGGATCTAGAGGTTACTGCCACCATTGCCGCCACTGCTTCCACTATCACAATTGTCACAAATTCTAACACTACCACATCTACTAGCACCATCATTTTTAAAGTTGCAATCAAACACATAAAAATAATTTTTTAGTGAAAGTATTTTTTTAATTAAAATATTTTTCGTCAAAACAAATGGAGCCTTACTCTTAGTAATTTCTACGAGAGATTAGGCTATCAAAATTTGAAATTTCTTAATTCTATAAGTTGTCTCTATGAGACTTTTTAACTGTAAAACTTTTTAAATGTTAAAAAAAATACATCTGTATCACGAATCAAACAAGAACTAATATCATAAAAATCTACAATTAAAATGTAGAGTTATGAATCGGTTGTCACAACTTAAGAAAAGCAGGTCTTGTCATTGTGGGTATTGACTGTATTTGTTCTTAAATCGATGCGTTAGGTATAAGAGAATCAATTTGGGCATCCATTGTTTAAAGAGCACTACTGTCTCTCAGGGTATCAGCCGACTTGGGATATGGTTTCTCTATTGTCAGATCATATCTATTATAAAATTATGAATGTGATGATGTTGAAATTATTATTCCAAGCATAGACATAATGAAATATGAATGTGTTTGTGTGGAAAAGAAAAGAAAAGAAAAGAAAAGAAAAGAAAAGGTGCTATACATTTCAATTTCATAGATTAGCACAAACAGTTCGTTTGAGAATTCAAGATACAAAAAAAACAAAACAAAACAAAACAAAACAAAAGTAACTCAAGTTGTAAAACAAAATATTATATTTACCGTAGAGAGTTAAGATTCATATCCTAACTCAATGAGTAGTCGTTCACCTCTTTCTGCACAAATGAAGAGTTAGAGCAACCTAACCAATGGCTAGAGTGATAGGCACTCCAACTATCAAGTTAGCGTAAGGGAGTAAACAAATGGATAAATTTTTTACTATATGAAAATATGTGTGTACCTGATGGTGCGAAACCTGGGTTCCTTTTATAAATGAGTTATGAGTTTGAATTTTATTCTCATGATGTATTTCGTCCCACTCATCTGTAAAGTTGTAACCATAATGATGATCGCGTAAAGTGCTCTTTTGGTGCGGCTAGTAATCCACTTTTTGCTTCTACATTTGTTAAGAATCTTGCCAACAAATTCTGGTCGCCCAACATTCGTGTCAAATTAAAGCGTAAGATCTGCAAAGCTCGACTTACATGTCATCGATATCTATAAGCTCAGAAGCTACGTCCCCGAGCTTACCTGGTGCTCAGACAAATCCTTGTTCAGTTGTCTTCGAGCTTCACCTCAGTATAGTGGTGCTAATTAAGATGATGGTAACCTTAGGGCTCATGATGTGGTGACGACTTGAATGTCACCTTGGATTGATGTCTTGACCTTCCTTATTTATGTTTCACCTCATTTCAAGATGTAGGAGAGGAAAGATAGTTCTTTCTATTCTATCCAGTTTGGTTCATCTACAAAAGGGAAAAGAAAAAAATATATAGTATATAATCTCACAAAACTAATCTTGTTTTAAATTAATAGTACTTAAATGTAATTATTTTTAGAGAGCTAGTATTGGCATTATAAAATATGAGCATTTAAGATGTTTCTTTTTCCTTCAATCTCTTCATCTTTGGAGAGATTCACAAAGAAAATTTTAAGAGAACCAAATCTTTCCATTTCTTCAAAAAAAAATCCATTTCTCCTCTTTAGCTATCCAAGAAAGTGATTGAAGTGATAACATCATCGTTTTTTTTTCCTTTCTTTTCAAATCACTCAATCAAAGGAACTATAAGAATGGAACAATAACCATGCAAACATTTTAATTGTAATAATAAAAAGATAAATAAATATTCCTAGAGAGCACTCCTCCTGGATTCAAAGGCAGCCTTGGTTGTGTGCACTACCTAGCTAATAGTGGATCTGGCAGTACTGGATTGCAAAGTAATACAGCAGGAAAAGGATTATTGATAGATACAATAAAATAAAGAGAGGATTTGTATGTCTTATTTTGTTTCCTATCATGACCTAGTTTATATATATAGTTGCAGGAGAGACGGGACCATACGGCATATTATCCCGAGCAAAAATTATTAGGTATTTTTAGAGTACTACGTAACGTGACATTATTTATGTTGTGTTTCCAATAAATGAGAAAGTTCGATACACAAAACTAAGTAGGTCATTCTTATTTTCTACCTAGCCAACGTGGGTTAACATCATCCCACCCGAAATGTTTTCCACTACGTTATTAGGTGGGAACATTATACAGATAATGTCACGTGAAACTCCGAAATTATTGAATAACTACCCTATCGAGTCAGTAGCTCGTAAAATGCTGCAAAACTGACTAATAAAAAGCAATTCCATCTTAATTATATATAAATTCGAAAAATTGATGAACAGTCCAATTTATAACCCATTTACTGTTTTTCATCCAACATAAGATTTTTTAACGAACAAGATCTATGCTCATAAAAATTTTAACATGCAAGGTCCTTTTGAAACAAAAATACCCTAGAACAGATAAATTTATCTGTGCCTTTTCAAAACATAAATAAAAAATACAGATAAATTTATCTGTATTTTATTGAAAGTACGTATAAATAACACAGATAAATTTATCTATCTTATTGAAAGCACGTATAAAGAACACAGATAAATTTATCTGTACCTTTTCAAAACATGTATAAAGAACACAGATAAATTTATATGTTTGCATTATCTGTGTTGATATGCAAACAAATAAATTTATCTGTTAGGCATAAATAAGCAGATAGATAAATTTGTATAAATATGTAAATAGCTAAATTTATCTGTTTGGCATAAATAAGCAAACAGATAAATTTGCATAAATATGTAAACAGCTAAATTTATCTGTTTGCATATTAAATAAATGAATATCAAACAGATAAATTTATCTCTTTGTTATGCAAAATAGATAAATTTATCTGTTTGTAGGATATTTTCGGGAGAAATCACGCAATTGGACCTTGCATGTTAAAATTTTTATTAATGGATCTTGCGCGTTAAAACTTATTTTCTTGGACTTTTGGCTGAAATGCCCATATAAATTTCATGTCACAAAACTAAACACCATCTCAATGAAGGGGGAAGACAATTCAAGCCCAAAATTAACAGGAATTAACATATTTAATACAAAAAGTGGGGAAAAGTTGGGTTATTACAAGAAGGATTGTTACATCTCAAAATGACTAACATTGACAACTCACAAATAAACAAAATTTGAGTTTGTGAACTAACGATTGTATCTTGAAAGCGTAAATTAATTAACACACTAACATACCTTACAACTCCTCCTACAGTATCCTGGAAGTTGTGAAGTTCCCACCATGTACTCTGCATTTTTTGTGCATTCCCCAAGGGCAGCCCATCTCTCACAATTCTCATTCCCATCTGTGCAATTCCCAACAGATTCCACAATCTTGTCAAAAGAATCTACGTGGATCCACTTGGTTGCCGACCATTTCTCACCTTCTATTACTGGACATCCTGCGTGAAGACTGCTAGTATCTGGAATTGCAGTTGGGTGGAGACTGAAGAAAAGGAGCGCATCCCCTTTTCGCGGTTTCACTGAGTGTTTCCCAAGTGAGACCAAGGAGGGAAAAAAAAAAGTTTAGTTAGAAAATGCAGGAACAGAATTCATAAAAGCAAATATGATTTGTTGAAGTGACTCACCTGCAATACCTTTCTTTGCACATTCTGATAAATCGTCATCGGATGTCGAAGATCTGCGACGAGGAGACTCCTGTTGACAGTTTGTAATTTATCATTGAAGTCACATTGGATAAAATTGCAAAGCAACAAGAGAAACATGTCCTGGAATTAGTTCGATAATTAAATATTTCACTTTAAGGTCCAAAAGAATGCACCATAGCACAAAAAGTATCAAGATCCATGTAAGTGAAACCCATAGAACTGAATCCTGGCATCCTGCCACAGGCCCCCACTTGTTTCCCCTGCAATCCATTTCAGAGTGCCTAGAATACATTCATTCTGCACTTCCACAAAAAGTGGTTGAGCAGGCACAGCCCATGCACACATAAAGTGCACCAAGACCAGAAGAAGACCTTAGGCATAAATCTAAACATATAAATCAAGAAGGATAGTTCCTAACCAGAAATCACAAATCTAGACTTGAGCATAACCACCCAAAAACACAAATCAACACTTGAGCAGAAAAGACTCAACACCTAGAGAAGAAAACCGCCCCAAAAAACACAAATCAAGACTTCCAGCAGAAAACCACCTTACAATGGACTACCCACCAATTGACTTGAGCAAAAAGGATCTACCACCAATTGAACACCCAAACAAAAACCTGCCCTACAACCAGCAAGCTCAGATGCCTCCATAAAGCTTGCCAAACTGATTCATCCTGAAAATTATCCCCTTGGTCCCACCAATTATTTAGATATTACTAGGTAACTGACATGATTTTCTTGCTGAGTGTTTTACTGCAAAACCAATAATCCTTCAAAAGAAAACATAATACAAAGGCTAATAGATTAAATATTTAGGTCATTTCCCATGCAATAGGCAACCTAGAAAAGGACAAGCAGTTCAACAATTGTATATTTAAGGAAATCAACCAGATTTTGCTATTAATACAGACAATGTTCTGAAAATAAATAAATAAAACTTTATTTGCACTTTAAATGAAAAATAAAAAGAAGCAAACAGAATTTCAAGATATTCGCATGCTACTGAACTTGGAAAGAGTTTTTGAACTAACCTCTGCTGAAGGGAACACTGTTTCACCACCTTTTGCCACATTGCTGAGGTACATCAACACAGTTGCCATGCGATGTCCACCCTGTGCAACATTAACCTTGTCAACGAAATAATCGTAGTGTGGATCATATTTCTGGCCATGCTCATATCTCAAAACTTGGATGTCCTCCCCATTTTCTGGAAAAAAGAAACGCCAAATCAAACCTTGTGGACTCTTCACATTTCACAAATCATTTAGCTTACCTTTCAACATTCAATTGACCTTAGATAGAAATGCTGCACTTCATCTTAGACAAACTTATTGAAGTGGAATAGTTAGATTTAACAGGGACTCAAGAATCCATAATTTTGATATAATTGTAAGAGATAAGAACCAAAGGTAGCACTGGAATCTTGTAACATGTTACATTAAGACCTCTTGCAGTTGCAACTGTTACCCGAATAAACTATATGAGGTAATGACATAACTTGTCCTCTGATTTCACAGCTGGTATTCAATCTCTTGTAACTTGTCACTTGGTTTTCCACGTCTGATGGACTAGCATGTATAAAGGCAAAGTTGCTATTAGAGTTCAACCTTAACCATATCTTAAGCCCTAATGAAGAATTAAAATTGGTTTGATTTTGGTACTGCTTCATCCTACAGGCACAGAATGGCAAATAATCCCCAGATTATTAATAGGAATTGCACCATGAAGACAATGAAACATCTTTTTACCATTCAACTGCTGTTTTTTTTCCTCTCTCTCTTCAGTTCTCATTTCAGTTTAATTTAACTTTATGTTCTTTCAGCTAAGGTCCGAAACATTTTAAATTTGGCCATTCAATTTCTAAATTTTCATCCATGCAGTTACAGATTGTCTTTCCTAGTCTAGGCTTGCTTCGCTTGCCACACCAGCATTTGTGACATAACAGCAATACATTTTTGGAAGATGCAATAAGCACAGTAGGACATTACCTAGTTTTGGTGTCAGTTATCCTCATTTTTCCCGCTAATATTTGCCAGTTTTACTACATGACATGCGAAACATATTGAATTGCCAATTAGCAAAGTTTTATGGCAAAGATACGAGTCCTGCCACTTATGCAGCAAACATGCCTGCCTAGAAGGCTACTGAAAAGACCAGCTTTAAGTTCATAACAGATAGACATTCTAATATGTAAGTAATTGATTCAAAAAATAGAAATCTACAAGAAATATCTTCTTGTGCAACATAACTACATAAAACAGCAGGAATAATAGGAAAAAGGGAAAATAAGACACAATGTGGTACAAAAATCCACAATTTTGATATAATTTTTTGACACACGTCCAAGTAGGCCACTAGGAGTGCCAAAGCTTATGGATACCTCCACTGGTTGATCAACTCAGATTTCTGGATATTTTATTGTGGCACCATTAAAATATCTTAAATTTGATAAGGCATGAACCTTTGATCTAATAAAAACAAAATGCTTGTCATCAAACTTAATAATTTATTTCACAATACTCCTCTAAGGCCGAAAGCATTATTTCCATGTTGCCTACATTTGTTGATATTTAGTTAGATTTTTTTTTCATCTCACAACAGCAACATACCTGCCTAACTAAGGAACCTAAGCAAATTATCGGGACAAGGAACCTAACCAAATTATATTAGCAGCATATCTTGTATATGTGCCTTCATTCCACATATAGTTTAGATCTTCTTTTATATTGTACACCATAGAATAACAAGTTGTGTCTTATTGTGGGAACCTAGGAAATGGAAAGGAATGTGAGTGGAACCATAACATCTACTGAAGATATTGTTGGCCTTGGTACTGAATTGAGTGCAACCCCCTGGTCCTCAAAGAACGAGTCACTTTTCATCCAACTTATGGATGACCAGGTCGTGGGCAAGGCTTAGAGATGAAATGATTTCACGAACGGGTTACAAATATACCCAAGATCAGTTGCGAAACAAGTATAACCAGTTGCGCATTTTATTTAACAAGTTTAATGTTTTGAAGTCTCAGACTGGGGTTGGTTGGGACAACACATTGTTGACTATTACTGTTCCGGACGAAGTGTGGGAATGACTTTTTAAGGTGAGTCTTATGAAATTTGTTTCAAATTGCATTAAAGATATTTTGGTTGAAGTAGTTAGTTTTACGTAGAATATGTTCGTTCATGGTATTCCACTGTTCAGGTGAACTCCCATGCAAGGAGGTTCAAAAAGAAAGGGATGCCACACTATCACGCATTGAGCCGTATTTTTAGGGGCACGTC
>JAULJZ010109237.1:0-11594 GCA_032270985.1 Heliamphora pulchella
TTTTCTCAAAATGTGTCGATACTATATAGCATTTGTGTCAACACTTTCACACATGTGTCGACACTTTTTAACATTGTGTCGACCCTTTTCACACAGCAAATTAAAGCATGAAAATCATTGAACATGCATGGTTAGTGTGGCATATAAGTATCAATTTGGAGCACATAACATACTAAGTTCTCTTCTGATATAACAAAATCTTTCTTCATTTAGAGGTTTGGTGAAAATATCAACAAGTTGGTGGTCTATACTCACAAATTCAAGTTCTATGTTTCCCTTTTGAACATAATCTTTAATGAAATGATGTCTGATCTCTATATGCGTTGTTCTAGAGTGTTGTATAGGGTTCTTGGATATATTAATGGCACTAGTGTTATCACATTTAATGGGAATGTGATTTAAGCATACACCATAGTCTTCTAATTGTTGTTTCATCCAAAAAACTTGTGCACAACAGCTACTAGCTGCAATGTACTCAGCCTCAGCTGTAGATAAGGCTACTGAAGTTCTGTTTCTTACCAAACCATGGTATGAGTGAGTGTCCTAGGAATTGACATATTCTACTTATACTTTTTCTATTAATTTTGCAGTCGACAAAGTTTGCATTAGAATAGCCAAATAGCTCAAAGGCTATTCTTCTAGGATAGAATAATCATAGGTTTTGTGTACCTAAGAGATATTTTAAGATGCGCTTAACAGCAGTACATGTAATTCCTTAGGACTAGTTTGAAATCTAGCACACATGCATACATTAAACATTATATCATGTCTACTAGCAGTTAAGTAAAGCAGAGAACCAATCATATCTTTGTATCTCTTTTCTTTAACTGCTATACCATTCTCATGTTTGTCAAGCTTTGTTGAAGGGCACATGGGAGTTCTTATAGGTTTTGCATTAAGTATGTCAAACCTCTTCAAAAAGTCTCTGGTATACTTGGACTGGTTTATGAAGACTCTTTCTTGAGTTTGTTTGATTTGAAGTCCAAGGAAGTAGTTGAGTTCACCCATTATACTAATTTCAAATTCTTTCTGCATACACTTAGCAAAGTTCTTGCAGAGGGCTTCATTAGTTGAACCAAAAATGATATCATCTATATAATTTGTACAACTAGCATGTCTTTTCCTTTTGACTTAATAAAAAGAGTTAGTATAAATTTTTTCTCGTGAAAACTCATTTTCAATCAAGAAGTTGCTAAGCCTTTCATATCAAGCTCTTGGTGCTTGTTTTAAGCCATAGAGAGCCTTGGTGAGTTTGTAAATATGATTTGGGGAATCTGGGTTTTCAAAACCAGGAGGTTGTTTTACAAAAACTTTTTCAGAAATAAAACCATTTAGAATGGAATTTTTGACATCCATTTGATAAAGTTAGAAATTTTTAAAGTATGCAAAAGTAAGTAACATCCTAATGGCTTTAAGTCTATCCATAGGAGCAAAAGTTTCAGCAAAATCGATGCTTTCTTCTTGATTGTAACCTTGGGCTACCAATCGAGTTTTGTTCTTAAGAATTACTTCATTCTCATTTATTTTGTTTCTAAAAACACATTTTGTACGAATAATGGAGTGATCCCTAGGCATTGGGACTAAAGTTCAAACTTTGTTTTTTTCCAAATTGGTTTAGCTATTCTTGCGTAGCCAAGATCCAAAAATTATCGTTTTTAGTTTCTTTAAAATGTTTTGGTTTAGCCTGGGAAAGGAATGCTAAATTACTACAAATATTATGTAGAGAAAATCTAGTTTTTATACATTGAGCTGGATCACCAAAGATCAAATCTTTTGGATGAACATGAGCATACATCCATTCCTTAGGTAAATCTAAGTTTTTCAAGTTTGAGGGGCCTGCAACCTGTTGGTTTGAATTTTGTTTCACATTTGAGGCTTGCTCTTGATTTTGCTCATCTTGGTATTTGATGAAGATATTTTCAATGCTCTTTTCTATATCAACCGAGTTATCTTCACAAAATTCTTTGGAAGAACCGAGGTTAGTTTCATCAAAAACATGTATAGATTCTTCAACAACAAGGGTTCTTTTGTTGAAAACTCTATAGGCTTTTACTAGATATAGAATATCTCAAGAAAATATCCTCATCAGATTTTGCATCAAATTTGTCCAAAAGTTTTTTGATATTGTTTAAAACCAAACATTTGCAACTAAACGCACAAAAATAATTGATGTTGGGTTTTCTTCCATTCCACAGCTCATATGGAGTTTTTTTAAGTGAAGTTCGAATCATGGCTCTGTTCACAATATAGCAAGCTGTGTTGACAGTCTCGGCCCAAAAATATCTTGGTAGGGTGTTTTCACATAGGATGGTTCTAACCATTTCTTTTAGAGTCTTATTCTTCCTTTTAACAACACCATTTTGTTGAGGGGTTCTAGGAGCAGAGAAGTTATGGTCTATACTGCTTTCATCACAAAATTTTTCAAAATTTTTGTTTTAAAATTTCCTACCATGATCACTTCAGATACTTGTGGTTTGAAAACCTTTTTCATTTTGAATTCTTTGAGACAGTTTTGAAAAAGCAATAAAGACTTTATCCTTATGAGTATAACACTTAAGTGTATTTAGAGAAATCATCAACTACATCAAATGCATATCTCTTGCCACCAAGGTTAAGAGTTCTTGCTGGACCAAATAAGTCAATGTGTAATAGTTGTAAAGGCCTAGAAGTAGAAATCACCATTTTTGATTGAAAAGAACTTCTAACTTGTTTGCCTTGTTGACATCCATTACAAACTTTTTCTTTTTCAAATTTGATTTAAGGTAAACCAATCACCAACCATTTTTTCGAAAGTGTTGAAATTAAGTTCATGTAAGCATATCCAAGCCTTCTATGTCACAATCAACTGTTATCACTCAAGGCAGCTAAGCACTTTATGTCATTTTTAGATAGATTATTAAGATTGAAAGTGTAAACATTTTCATTCCTATAACTTTCAAAAATAACTTTGTTGTCGATTGAGTTTTCAATAATACACTTAGTATGATAAAAAACAACTTTGTGACCTTTGTCACAAAGCTGATTGATGCTAAGAAGGTTATGTTTTAAATCATCAACAAGCAAAACATTTTTAATAGAAGGGGAGGGAGTTTTACCAATACAACCAACTCTTATGATTTTGCCCTTACTATTGTCTCTAAATATCACAAATCCACCATCTTTGGGCATGCGAGAGGCAAACATTGACTATGTGGGTGCGCTTCCTTTGGAACCCAAACCCTTTTAGCAAGTAAGGCATGTAATTTTTTATGTGGACAATGTGTGACAGTGTGTCCGTGCTCATAGCAATGAAAGCAAGTGACATTTGAATGGTTTGAAGATACTTTAACAAAAATATTGCTCAAGAATTTTTGTTTCTTCTTTGGTTGATAGCCTATCCTAGCCTTGTCAAAAAAATATTTTTGCATTCCAAGAAGCTTATCCAAGTTTTCTTTTCTAAGAGTGAACTTATGCACAATTTTTGTAAGGTCTTCAACTTTCTATTTTAAAGATAGATTTTCATTTTGCAAAGTATTAGCTTGTTTTGACAGAGCAAGCTTTTCTTCTTTTAAAGATTCAATTTCAATAGATGAGGAAAGAACCATTTTCTTAAGAATAACATTTTTAGCACCTATTTTTCTTAACTCATCATCCAGATCTTCAAATGCAATTTGAAGTTCTTCTAAAGAAAAAGAGTCATTAGTTACCTTATTGTCTTTCTTAGCCATAAGGCATAAGTTTGCAACTTCATTTTCATTTTTTTCATCTTTTGAGCTGCTTTCATCACTCTCATCCCATGCAGGCAACGTTGCCTTCTTGAATCCCTTCTTGTAGTGCCTTTTGAGTTGGGGACATTCGGCCTTCATGGGACTAGGCTTTTTGTATTCAAAGCATATGATTTCATCCTTTTTGTTGTCACTTTTGAATTTGCTCGATTCTCCTTTGAATTTGTTGGGCTCACCTTTGTGCCTTTCTTTCTTGAAGAATTTTTTTCTTCGTTTCTCATTTCTAAGAAACCTCTTAAATTTTCTTGTGATATGTGCAAGATCTTCATTTTCATCACTGAAGGAGTCTTCATCAGATTCGATTTCAGGGATGGAAGATTTGAAGACAATCCCTTTCTTCTTTTTATTGTCATTTTCATCATTCATTTTGATGTTTATCTCATGAGTCATGAGTGACCCAAGTTATGCTAAGCTAAGAGTGGTGAGGTCTTTGGCTTCTTGAATGGCTGTTACCTTGGCTTCTCAACTCTTGGGCATGCACCTTATAATCTTTCTCACTATTTCTGCATTTGTGTACACCTTATCAAGAGATTTTAGTCCATTAATGATATCAGTGAATCTAGTAAATATCTTAGATACAGTTTTATCATGCTTCATTCTAACAAGTCATAATTATGAACAAGCATGCTAATCTTAGATTCCTTGACTTGGTTGGTTTCCTCATGGGTAATCTCAAGTTTATCCCATATCTCCTTGACAGTGTCACAGATAGAGATCCTATTGAACTCATTAGAGTCAAGAGAGCAATATAATAGGTTCATGGCCTTAGCATTTTTCTCTCTCTTACATCAGCCTCAGTCCATCCATTCTCAAGCTTAGGGACGGTTGCCCCTTTTACCGTCTTGGTAGGTCTTTGAGGTCCATTTATGATGACTTTCCATAAGTCATAGTCAACAACTTGGATGTAAATTCTCATCTGAACTTTTCAATAATTATAGTTTGTTCCATTGAACAAGGGAGGTCTATTGGTGGACTGGCTTCTAGTTGAATTGGTCCAGTACTGGTTCCCATGGATCCTCTTAAACGGTTAAGTCACAAACAATAGTCCAAGCTCTGTTATCAATTGTTAGTCCTAGGCAACCCAAGAGGGGGGTGAATTGGGTTTTAAAACAATAATAACAATTTTAAAAACCTTTTAAAAATATCTTTTAATTTCACAAACAGATATAGCTAATATATATCAACAAATAAATTAAAGAGATTAAGGAGAGAAATTGGAACCAGACACTGAGATTTATAGTGGTTCGGCTTTTTCCAAACCTACGTTCACTCCTTAACCTCTTGAGAATTTGCACTAAAATCGAATGCTTCACAGACGCATTCAAAAGCCTTTACAGCTTCAAGATGTTTCTACAAACAATTTTTGTTTTTCTTAACACTTTTAAGCTCTTTTTTAAGAAGCTCTCACACTCTCTTAAAGGATTACAAGGGTGACTTACCCTTTACAATAAATGAGAATTGAATCAGAGATTCACTAACAATCACTCCTTACGATGATTAGAAGTAAATGAGTAAAGGAGTGAGAGTATTAGGGTTGGAGGAGTAAATAGCAGTAAATGCTTCAACGAGGGATATGAGCTTTCAATGCAATCAATAGAATAGTGTCCAGAAATTTAAAGCTCTGAAAATTGACTTCTTATATAGTCCACTGAAGTAAATGACCGTTGGTGGGTTGGTGGAGGAAATAAATACTTTGAAAAAGTTACCGTTGGAACCGGTGCGTATTTTGAATTCTGTCGCAGGTCCCTTGGTGTCGACACCCAATGGTCTTGGCCTTGGTTTTTGGGAAAACATGTCGACTCAGTACTTCGTTGGTGTTGACCTTATTTCTGCATTTTTCTCACCCACACAGTCGTGTCGACTCATGGAGATTTTGGTGTTGACCTATGCATTACTTCAGTTTTTCAGCTAGGATCTTAGTGTTGAGTCATATCAGAGTTGATGTCGACTCAAGGCTTTATGGTTTGCTCGAGGTGTCGACTCATATTTTCGTTGGTGTCGACTCTGATGAGAGACTTTAGCTACTGGAAAAAACGGTGTCGACACATCTTGACTTTGGTGTCGACCCTTTCAGTCAGATTGGACTACTGGAAAAACGGTGTCGACCCCTTTTCAATTTGGTGTCGACCTTGGAAGTTTGACTTGGCTACTAGAATTTCGGTGTTGACACTGCTTCATTCTGCTGTCAACCCAAACTCCTTGTTCCTGAAGGGTGCCTTTGTGTCGACTCAGTTGCTCTGTAGTGTCGACACTTTTGGATTAGTGTTCGGGGAATGACTTGAAGTCTTGCTGTCGACTCGTTGAACTTTGGTGCCGACACGTGGAGTTTTCCGGATGATGTATAGGTGTCGACTCATGTAACTTTGGTGCCGACACTTAGAACCCGTGATCTAAACTCTGGAGGATCACTTGGTGTCGATTCATATGAGTATTGGTGTCGACACAAGTTGAATTTCGTCAAGGTACTGAGGTGTCGACCCATTCTGCATTGGTGTCAACTCAACTTGGATCCTTGTCCAATACTGGAGGTGTCGACATACTTGAGTTCCTGAAATGTCTCAAGCAAAGCAGTTAAGGTGTCGACCCTAAACTTTAACTGTGTCGACACACTTGACTTTGTCAAGCGTGCTTTGCCTTGAGGTATCGACCTAAAAGCCAATTGGTGTCGACACAAAATATTTTGTTCAAGAACAGTAAGTGTCAATCCATTTGGCGCAATGTGTCAGCACAAATAGCATAAGGTGTCAACTCATTTGGCATGTAGTGTTGACACTACTTTTTTGGAAACAATTAAATATAATATTTTTAAATCATTTAATTAGAAAATTTAAATATTAAAATCATCAAAATCTATTTAAAATGCCCTTGGGCTAACAATGATTCATTTCTCAACATGAATGATTGTATCGACTCAAGATGTGATTACTTGCCCATTGAAGGAGATAAGTGTGATGGAAGTGTGCAACTTGTAGAAAGGAGGGAGGACAATGCTTATCCATGACGTCCTTTGTCTTTGAGCGTATTTTGTAACCTGTTCTTGCACTTGTGATGTAAAAGCTGCAAGGGATCTCATTTGATCTGTTTTTTGATTAATGGGGAATTTTTAACCACTTTTGTGATGTGCTGGTGGCATACATTTGCTTTTAGGGAAGCTAAGTGCTAAATTGTCATATCATATCTAATCTGTGCAATGCTTTATTGGGAAATGGCTACAAAGTTATTTGTTAGAGAGGGTCTATGCTGAGCAATTTGGGTTTGCTTCTGTATGGTTGGTTGTCTGAGAGAGGCTCTTCCTTTCTGGATAATCTCTGTATTCCTTGGTCATATAGTGATCTTCTGAGGAAGGATGTAGAGCATTTGAGCTTTGTAAGTTGTGGTTCTTTTGATTCATCCCTTCTACTGTACAGGAGGCATTCCCTTAATGCTACTTTTCATTAGAAAGCTATTTTACTTGTCAAAAAAAAACAATATGTTGGAGCAAATGTTTTCATAAAGATCCAAAAATGATCTAATGATGTATGTGTGGAAACAAATTCTGAAGGATAGAAAGACCTTAAGAATGTGTCATTCATTGATTGAGGGACGGGTCTGTCATTTAGGGATGTATGCAGGACTTGTAAACTTTATACTGGAGGCAGCCTTGAAGCGTGATAGCACATGGAATTTTCTTTCTGATTTGTTTGGCATCTATCAATCTATGAAACACAAACATTTCTAAGAAGGTGCCACAGTCGCCGATACTTGTCAGATATCCTCAACAAGTGTCGGATATGTCCCGTCCACATATGGTTTTTACTTTATTTAGAACTGATCTAAACATGTCTTGTATGTTTTTGATTAGTAATGACTTGATGTTCTTCAAATGCTCTCTTTTTTTTTTGGAAATAACATTGCAAATTTTAAGGAAATAACTTATGATACAAGTATGAAACAAATACAATGTGAAATTAAATGTATTAATCACTCTTCTTTTATATATTTCATTTTGGAGGTCTGAAGGCCAAACTCTTATTTTTTGTCATGAATAATTTTTTTTCTAAAATAGATAGGAGTGTGAATTCCTCGAAATCTGTTGAGGCCTCCTCTAAATTGGCTTTCTTGTGTGGATTCTTGTTTTTGAGAAGATTCTTATGATTGATAATGTTATTAGAAGGTGTCATATTGTTAATTGTTGTTGCCATTGCAACAGTGACAAGTAGTCTGTTGAGTGTTGACCATTAGCTCACCCTTTGTCGTGTTGTTTTGTGGGATTCACTTGTGCTTTTATTTGTTAGGATAGACTGGGATTTCTTGAAAGATGCTGCGGTTGTTTTGTTCAATTTTCGGGGAGGTAGGATTGGGAAGAAGTAGAGCTCGGCAGGCAGGCTTGGCACTTGGCTCTTTTGTACTTGATGTGGTGTGGTCTATACAGAAGGAGCATAATAGGACCTTCCAAGGAGTTGAGGAGCCTTTGTATAAACCTAAGAGTTGGTTTTTTTAGTTATTTTGTATAGTTGGATTTAAAGGAAGGTTACACCTAGCCTGGCTATTTAGTTTTTTGTGCTTTCTTGTCTTTGTGTGGGTGTAGGCTCTCTAAAATAACTTTTTGTATATGGATTGTACCCCGTTTGGTGCGTATCTAAAAATATTGCCTTATCAAAGATATTACAGCTTTTTGTCCACACCTCCTTTTATTTATTTATTTAATGGGTAACCCCCCCAAAAAAAGAGGGGTGAACAAAGCCTGTTCATTCCTCTTTTCTCGTATATAGAACGTGAAAACTAAATTCATCTGTTTTTTATGTAATGAAACATAGATGCACCTATTCTTTTTGATAGGTATGAAACATAAATGCATTTGTAATGTTAAAAATAAAGAAATAGTTATTTTTTCATGTATACACACATAGAAATACATGTTTATTATTTTATTTGTTACCATCCAAAAGTATGTATTTATTAGTCATTGCGTTCTCGCTGTTGTGTCCTGATTTCTTTTGTTGAAAATTGTCACTTTGTCTTAGCCATTCATCAGTCACAATACCGTGTTTGGTTTTTGTATCATATCATATCAGTGCATGGTGCCTGTATCCATGCTTCTTAGCCATCCGTCAATCACAAAACAGTGCAAATGCTTCTCTACTTCAGTAGTCTTGTACTAATTCTACAAGCTAATTCCATTTTAGTTTCTTTCTTCTGATGGATAAATGATTTAAATAAAAAGGTCCATTTTGGTTCAATCATAGTTATCAGGTGTTGATGATTTCCGAATTTACACTCACTTCTGCTGAAGTTAGTAGTTTCATCCTTTTTATTTTTGGCTTTTGATGGGGTACACTACATGGTAATTATACATATTTTCAAAGTTTAGATTGTAAAGCCTCTCTCTAAAGTTCTTGCTTATGGTTCAATATGGGTCAACCGTAAGTTAGAGGTCTCGTGTTCAACTTTCACTGCAACAACTTAACTTACCTGGTGTTTGTGTCTAATAGGCAGTCGCAAATATTTTCCCTACAGGGATGGGTCTTAAGTGGCTTTGCTTTGGAGTTATTCCTCGTCATTAGAAAAACGACCCTAATTTTGTTCACTAGGAAAGATGGTCAGCAAATGGGATAGATCCTCTGAACCTGTTTTTTATGCCTCACAGGTTTGTTTACAGCCAATGTAATTATATTCGGGGTCATTTGCAAACGTTTGTGGGAGCTTATTGTGGATGGTATCAATGTTGCATCAAATTGGCCTCTCAATATTTGGTGCATCATCATACATCATACCAACAAGTTGAACTATTGCCTCTTTATTTCTTGGGCAAAATCCATTTTACCCCCTTTGATATCCTCATTGTGCAAATAACCTCCCAGATTTATAAATATATGCAAACCATCATCACACACTTTTGGCCATTTTGCACTTCGACTCTAATCCTTTAGAAATCCCATCCAAATTATGACATTTCTGCTACACATGCCTATTTGGGGAATTTAAATGAAAAAAAGTATCAAGTCAAAGTTAAAGTCTCACCGGAAAAGACAATTATGACCTTACCTTCATCGTCTTCCTTTTAATATAGTAAAACTCCTAACTCTAGAAACAAGCAACAATCAATTGTCACCCCGCCATAGCAACCACCACCCCACCACCAGTAGCTACCTCTCTCTTTCGAAATCCCTGTCGCCATCCCTACTCTTGCTGCCCCTTTTGCATCTATAACCACCAATGATGCCCTCTCTCTCTTTCCAATAATTCTCACAGTGGCAGTCACAACCAATTTGAGATTCTAGTTGCTCGACTGCTTACCCATTTGTTCTTCATAACTTTGCTTGAGATCTTTGTTTCTTTCTTTCTTTCTCTCCCTCTCTCTTTTGTTTTTTTTTTTCCTCTTTTGCTTTGATGATGAAAACCCCATAAATAATCAAGGATGTGAATCACATTAGTTGCAGCAACATTGCAATTTCCTTCGATTTTGAAATGGATCTAAATCTTATATATATACACACACACATACACAAACAAACACACACACAGAGGATGACAGACACAGAACCATGCATCTTCCTGTTACTTCTGCTTTTCATGATAAATTTACATACAACACAACATCATCAGATTATGTTTGTTTGGCACACTAGATGTAAAGTTTGGTTAAGTTTGTACTCTGTATAGATTATAATTATATAAATACATATTGGTTTATATGGAAACATTGATATTTACTCCCCAATTATGTGAAAAAAGGAGATTTTTTTTTTATAATCCCTTTATCTATATCTTTATCTAGATATAACATAACTTTCGTAATGCTATTTCTTTAAAAAATTGGTAATCTGATAATGGTGGTGTTGGGTTAGATATGGTGGTAGCCATGATAGGGTTGAGAAGGAAGACCACATTGTAGTTATGAGGTTTACAACAGTCTTGTCTCATTTTTCGTTAATAGGATTAATTCTGCACTTTAATTCAAAATCACATGAAGGTGGTTTGTATATCTTTAAAAGTCGGATGTTTCCTCATATACCACAGGGATAAAATGGATTTTACCTTTTGTTGTTGTTGTGTAATCTTCCATTCTTTTTCCCTGCAGAGACCTTGTTATATGCTTTTCTAGAGTCAATGAGTACCATATAATCCTTTATTCTTTTCATGAAACATACTACCCATTTTTTTTTTTAATAATATTCGGGGATTCTATAACCTATCCCTTGATTCTCTATTTGTTTCTGTGGTCATCCTATTTGTTCTTTACTCTTGATTCTAATGCATAAATCATACACCTTAATTCTAATTGTTTTCTTTCCTCCCTTTCTTGTTAGTGATATATTCAAAAATGTCCCCTAGGAGCAAGGATTAAAATTTCGTTTCGGTGTATTGTTTCGATTAATATGGAAGCGGAAACATTTCGAAACGTTTCGAAAACGTTTCGAGAACATTACAAACATGATAAAATTAGAAATGTTTGGAAATGTAAGTTGAAATCTATATATTAAAGACTTATACTTGATCAATTAAGCATATAGATATTTATGTAGATATTCACATAAGAAAACAAGTCTAAAAGTATAAAAATCAATGTTTTTATGAATTAATTTTTCTATGTATAATCAAATAATTAATTTTATTAAATACAAGTGTAAATGATTCTAAAAAAGTATATAATCCCAATAAAATAAGGTGTAAAATTCTACTTCGGCAATAATAATATCAATAATATTATTTTTAAATTAAAATACAACCATCTATAATTTTCTAAAAAATTGTAAAAATTTTAAATTCCTTCCGATAAAATTTGTTTAGGTATGTGTGTTTTGAAAGAAACATTAGAATTTTCTACTAATGTTTTGTTTCGTTCGCTTA
>JAULJZ010109248.1:0-11594 GCA_032270985.1 Heliamphora pulchella
GGTTTTTCTTATAAATAAGTTATTAGGTTTCTCTTATGTTTAGGGCCTCATTATTATATTGTGAAAACCAAGCTGTCATATAGAATTCTTGATATTATTCTATCATACTCGCAAGCTAGTTTACATACACACAAGCTAATCTACAACAACTTGATGTTTCATTAGCTTCCGCTCATTCTAGCCAATCATTAAGTCAATCAAAACTTTAACAATTAGTTTGGATTTGTGGAGTCGCTTAAGAGGATTCTCAAATGTTGAAATCTGGGGGAGGAGTCTGTCAGCATTGATGTCCGGTGGTGGATTCCAGTGGCGGTCAAGCACAGGAGTTGGTGCACGTAGATTCGATAAAGATAAATTTGCTACCATTGGTTATGGGTGCAACGTCGGGGTTGTAAGATTTCTTTGTAACTAACGATTTTATAGTGTTTGATTTCCTAAACCCGGTGTGGTCTTGTGGTTTTTACCTGATTTGAAATTTTCCACGTTAAAATTGCCGTCTCGTGTATGATTGTGATTGTTTTTATTTTTTGCTTGGGTGATTGATTATTTTAAGATTTTTGCAGCGTTTAGTTTATTTGAGAAAATTAATTAGTGCAAATCAGTCTATAAACGGGATTTTTCAGTTATCCTGGATCATATATTTTTTTACGACCGAGCACGCATAAAAAATTAAAAATAAACAATAATAATAAAATGACCAACTTATTTTATCAAATTAATATTTCAAACAACGTGATGCAATCACAAGTATTGAATTTAAGTGAAGTTTAATTCTGCCATATTATTTCGGTTATTAATTTGGTATAATAACTTAATTATTCTAGCATAATTCAAAAATAAAACGATTATTTTTCCTCATTAATTGAACTTAGGGCATGGGGTCATATGGGCTTTCACATATTCTTAATTTGTTTCGATTGATATCCAAACTTTAATGTGACCTGGTTTCTATGGCATAGCTGATCTTTGTGCAAGGAGTAAATCAGTAATTATGAGGTAGTTTTGGAGCGTCCTATATGGTATTGGTTACGTTGTGATTTCAGTTAAAGATCATTTAGCAAAAAGTATTTTGCGTGAAATAATGTTGGTCCTTTTTTATTGGGAATATAGTAAATATGGATAGCCCACTTAGTGTTTACTTCACATTTTCATTTATTAAGAGTATTATATAAATAATACCACATAATCTTTTGAGAGTAAATAATAATTTTGTGGGGTAAATTGTGGAATTCTTGATCCTGAAACAGTCTACTCAACCATGGCCAGCAAATGAGGGGGTGTCATGGCCTGCTAAAAGCTAATTTAAGATAGAAGCAACCAATTGACTGACTTGTAATATACTTTTAAGGAGGAGGGCTGCAAATCAGTCGAGACGAGTCTAATCGAATTGAGTTTTTACAAGTTTGATTTTTTGTTTTTTGTGCTTTTTTTTTTGTATGAGTTCAGCTTGAACTCAAATAAAACTTGTCATTCTTGATCGACCTCGACTTGTTCAAAAATGATTATATTCTAGTTTGGTTCGAGCTTGACTTGAATAACATAAACAAGCCATCTTGAGGTTGATCTTAATATTTTCCAGCTTTTCATCTAAGGGACCAAATTTGATAGAGCTCCCTCAATTTTATAAAAATATTTATATATGCACTTAAATAATCAAACAAGCTTAATGAACCTATATCGAGTCGAATCGAATTATAAAATAAACTATTTACGAGCTTATGCGTGCAGAGCCGAGCTGAGTTTATACAAGTCGAGATTGCTTATTAATGAACTTAATTTTGAGTTCATAAATATTTCTTTTATTAAATAAATCAAACTTGAACAAGTGTCAGCAGATTTGAGTCCAAATTATTCATAAATAGTTTGGTTCCTCTTGAGCTCAACTTTTAAGCAACAACGAAGACACATCCCTTGCTTTCATTGAATCTAACAAAACAAAACAAGTAATAATAATAATAATAATAATGAACAAAAGTTGACTGATATTTATGAATCAAGGATGGAATCAAAGGCGGCGGCCAAGTCAACCGTTGCCCTAAATTTTGGATTTTTTTTTTGTTTAAATAGAATTAATAAAGTCTTTCTCAAGTTATCCATTAAATAAGAAAATAGTTTCAAAGAGAGAAGAAAAAAAATAAAGAAGAGCATTAAGACAGAGAAATGTAGTGTTGGTGCTCTATTTATAAATGGTCGTACTAACGAGAACCTGTCGAAATGCTATTCAGTGGTTAATGAGACAAAAAAAACTTCAAATATTATATATTTTTGGAAGTGAAACCTACAATTTTTACAAATATTATTATAATTTGTATAATTATTAATACAATTATCTTTTATTAGCGAGTAATTATTTAGTAATCTTAGAGTATAATGTAGTATTGTCTATGTAATCCTCTAATTCAATAAATATTTTTTAGATGGAATAATAGTGATCTACATTTGTTGAGTAAATTGATGAGATAAATAATAACTCACTTAATATACATCAAACTTCTTCATTTATTGAAAATATAGCATAAGTAATGTCACTTGTACTTCAATAGTAACTAATAATCTTCCCTTATTAACAACCCTAGCAGCTTGTTTGATGCCCATTGTGAAGCAAGAAACTGGATAACCAATTCTGTGGGCCTGCTAATGTTATGTTTGGTGATGTATTTGTGGGCTGGACTAATAGTCTAATGTGAGTATTAATCACACGCAATTAGAGGATTATTAATCCTATGCAAATTCCTACTCTCTCATAGAATTATTGATCCTCACATTTCATGGGATTAGTAGTTCCATCAAATTTGTTAGTCCAGCCCACAAATACATCACCAAACATAATATTAGCTCATAGGATTATTAATGAAGGCACCATTTATTTCGATGTAAAATTATTTTTGGTAAAATATTTTACTTATTGTTTACTGTTTGATTTAATAAAAACAACGTAAATATTTTTTTAGTAAAATATTTTTTTAGTAATATTTTCACATATATAGTGTGAGTGTGAGAGAGAGTAATTGTAATCCTTATTGATAATAGTGGATTCTTTCTTCTTATCCCGTAGAGGTAGGTAGTCAGCCGAACCATGCATATTCGTGTTCTTGTAGGTGTTCTTGTTCTTTACTTGTTTTGTGTGGATTGAAACCTACTTTTCTATTTTCGCTGTGTTAGGGGATTTGAGCCAGTAAAATCCTAACAATTGGTATCAGAGTATTGGTTATTGACTTAATCACTTGATTGCAGTAAGATGGTGAACATCAAATACGAAGTTGAAAAGTTTATTGGTAAGAATAACTTCTCCTTGTGGCAGAGACGGATGAAGGATCTGCTGATCCAGCAAGGGGCCTTAGAGGCATTACTCGGTAAGGCAAGGAAAGAAATCCAGAGAAGATGACCAATGACAATTGAGAGGACATTAATTCCAAGGCCGCGAGTTCGATTTTGTTAAATCTAGAAAACGAGGTTATTCACAACGTGCTTGATGTGAAGACAGCGGACGAGATCTGGCCAAAGTTGGAAGGTCTCTACATGAAGAGAAATTTGGCCAATAAGTTGTACGTAAAGAAGCAATTGTATAGACTACAGATGAGAGAAGGAACAATCCTTTTGAAACATCTCAATGTGTTTAATATGTTCATCACACAGTTATTCGGATTTGGAGTAAAGGTTGATGATGAGGATAAGGTGATACTCCTATTGGCATCGCTTTCAACATCTTATGATCATCTAGTGACGACTCTAATGTATGGGAAGGACGCTCTAGAATTTGAAGAGATCACTAGTGCTCTTTTGTCACATGAGAAGATGGAGTGGGATGGTGAATCAGATGCAAATGGATTGTTGTTGGCTAAGTATGAGTTAAGCAAAGGAAGGAGTAGATCAAGTGAGGAGGGTTCCAATAAAGGGAGATCTCGGTCCAAGTCACATGCAAGAAAGAACGTGGGATGCTTCTATTGCTACAAAATTGGTCATTTTAAGAGTCAGTGCCAAGAATTGAAGCAACATCTAGACGAAAAGAAAAGTGAAAAAGCGTCTGTAGAATCCGTTAGTTTTGTTAAAGAATCGTTAGACAGTGAGATAGATGGAGATGCACTTTTAGTTTCTTCAGATTTTGATTTTTTATCAAAGTCATGAATATTAGATTTAAGATGCTCATACCATATGTGTCCAACTAAAGAATGGTATAACTCGTATAAGTTTTGCAACGGGAATGCTATTTTAATGGGAAATGACTCAGTGTGTCAGTCAATTGGAATAAGTACAGTTAAAATCAGGATCTTTGACAGGATTGTAAAGACTTTGGAAAATGTCAGGCATGTTCGGGGGTTAAAGAAAAATTTAGTTTCTTTGAAAACATTGGATTCTCTAGATTATGGGTTCACAGCAAATGGTGGAGCAATAAAGATTAGCAGAGGGGCTATGATAGTCATGAAATGACAGAAAGTGGATGGTCTCTATAGGTTGGTAAGGGACACAGTGGTAGGTGGAGTTACCACTACCACATAGGCAGAATTCAGTAGGAACGGCACGAGACACAAATATTTGGGGCTTACTTAGGTTGACAAGCAGAGTATGTCAAAAAATCAGAAGAATGTTGCAACAATTGAGGTGGAGTTCTGTTAGAAAAGTTCATCCAAAAAATCGGGTCAAGATGGTTCAAATCAACAGCAACAAAAATAGTGTAGTGGAGAACCTTCATGTCATCGGAAAGCTACGGGCAGATAAGGCAGAGATCAAAAGCAAGTAGTAGTGTCAGAGAAGGTGGAGTCACCACAGAAGGCAAAGACTTTGGCAGTTTGAAAGACTGTCCAAGAACGAGAGGCTGGTTGATTGCAATAGGGTAAAGTTCAAGTGTAACATGAATTTGGTCCAAGTTCATTCAGATTGATGAACAGAGAAGGTGGAGCATCCATACCCGTGAATGGGGTGTATGACGAGGTAACCGACAGATCTTCAAGATGGTGATGGTTCAAAAATTCGAACCAAAGTGGAGATTGTTGGTTTGATATCTTGAATTTTGGTATCTATGCAGGGTAGGACGTCCAAACAGCATTGGAGGACTGAAAAGTGGGTTAATATAGGTGCAGAATCTCTGCAGAAGGTAGATAAATCAAGACTTGTTTAAGACGGATTGATCGGTCTAAAAGACGGATCGATCGATCTAAAGACGAATCGATCCGTCTGGGCACAATAGCAATTTTTTTGCGCGGCGGTTAGGGTTAAGTTTTTACCTAGGAGCCGCATATGTAAGGGTTTTATATTTCATAGAAATCCTAAGATCGTCTATACACTTGAGAGGACTCAGTAGAGAGGCTGAAGAGAGTATAGAGAGACGGTGGGAGGCTCAAGTTTGAGACTACAGATACAGTGTGAGTGTGAGAGAGTGTGATTGTAATCTTAATTGATAATAGTGGATTCTTTTTTCTTGTCTCGTGGAGGTAAGTAGTTAGCCGAACCACGTATATTTGTGTTCTTATTCTTTACTTACTTTGTGTGGATTGAAATCTACGTTCCTGTTTTCGCTGTGTTAGGGCATTTGTGCCCTAAAATCCCAACATTGGTTGCCTGACTTCGAGCTTGAAAATCAGAGAAAGGTCAATAGAGGCATCCGTTCGGTACCGTCCAACGACTCTCTGATGGTTAAATTTGATAATTTGGAAGGAAAGTTAGCCAAGAGAAAAAAAGAGGGAGAAAAAAGGAGCGAGTCTAGGGTTTCTACGAAAGAAAAGGAACATTTATAGTAAAGGGTACTTGGCGCCCTTACTTGTACGGCATAACCCTTTTAGAGACACAATAAGTAGAATTTGGCGTACTAAGTCTCTCTCTCATGAGCTAATCGACACGTGTAGGTGATTTTTTGTACGATTTCATGGACGAAACTCCTTATCCGTTAGCCATACACTATTTCCTAGCTCTTAGTTACGAAGATTCTTGACACAAAGATTAAGATCCTTTTTTTTATAACAGATCAAGATCTACTTTTCATGTGATATTCTTTACAAAGAGATCGAGATGATAACCTCTGCAATTCTGAAAATTGACTTTAGAATTATATCCACCTAAAAATATCTTAATAAGCCACCACTTCTCATAATGTTAATGTTCAACACTACTACATTGAAGATGCCGAATTTAGAATGGACCAAATTCTTAACCAAGACTCGGGCCACTTAGAACAAATTGGGCACAAAGGTGCAGGTAGACCCAATAGTAGATCAACTCATGAATGGCCAAACTATGAGAATGACCGAACTAGCGGGTATTAGCTTATGCCTAGATGAAACGAGCTCATTAAAAGTTAAGTTGAGCTTTACATGGGCTTGCATGGTCGAGGTTGAGCATTAATGATGATATGACTAATCATGTTAAATTCAAAACCATACTCAACATTCTTGAAGTTATAAATAAGCCTGAGGTGGTAGCTTTTTGAAAGAGGTTTGGGATGGATGGAATTGATTATGATGACATCCCCAAATCAATTGTAATCCTCTATGTAAGGAAGACTCAGCTCTTCTTTAAAAGTAGACACAATCTCTCTCTCAATCTGTGCTAAAATACATGTAACAGTTTTCTCTTTCTCTAAGTTGATTCTCTCTTTCACCTACAAAATACTTAGGCATTGGAGGGCACTTTTTGACATACACCACTAGCTAATCACACCTTTATTTCCTTTTGCATATCAACTTGGACACAAAGAAAACTCTAAATAAGTAGTTCTATCTCTGCTCACTCTCTCCTACATATTTATCCCTTACAAATATAAATATTTTTCATTTTGTACAACATTTAGGCTCTGTTTGGGCTAAATGTTGAGAAATTTTGCTTATTTTTATCTTTTCTAAACTTTTGTCATCTTTTGACTAAATTTTTTTACTTTTTCGAATCGTCTCAATGAGATGAATCCAAAAACTAAAAAAATAAGTTAAATTCAATTTACCCTCTTGAGGTATAAGTTATGTGCGACTTACTCCTCATATTTAATAATTACTACATAACCCGCTAATATTTATAGACTAATAAGCACCGTTAGTATACGTTAACGGACTATGTAGTGGGAGCAATGATTGACACTCCTTTTTTTTCTTTTTTCTTTTTTCTTTTTTTTTGACTGGCCATGCATTAAATTGAGCAGTCAAACAATTCCCAGAAAATGAACTGGATCTCACAGCTCATTATATTCCCTTACTTATTGCTCTTTGTCCTGTCCATGTGCAAGGCAAATATCCATAGGTCCCCTTGATTGTTTGCATGGTTCACAGCAGTAAGGTACCATTGGGCCTTATGTATTAATTAAGAAGAGATCAACATTATGCACAATTCTTGCTTGTTGGAATGGTAATCGGGAGGGCGAGGGCAGGAATGTCAGTGTTTTGTTTTCGTTAGGTGGAGATTGATAGAGAAAAAATAGAGACAGAACGGGGTGGGTATATATCATAAATAATTTATAAATTTTATGAGAGTGATACTAGTAAGAGTTAAGAATAATATACTAAATAAAAATAATACTTGATAAATGCCTAAAGTTAAAAATATAAAGAATAAGAAATAGAAATAAAATGAAAAAAATACATATAATATTCTTATATTTTTTAAAATAAACTTTATCTATGTATTTATATATACAAATGAATTTATTTTCCGTAATTAGGGGAGAGGTGACAAAAATCGAGGCAGATAATGAAAATACCATCCCGCCTCACATATTATCGATGGTAAAAAAAACTTATAAATAACGGGTCAGAGACATGTGGGGAGCGGTAGAAATTAATTACATCCCTACTTGCTTCTCTCATAGTACAGCTTGTTCACCTTGTCGCTTCATGTTATTTACTTCTTTATAAATTTCCTCTCCTAAGCAATCAATAGGTAAAATAAAAAATTCGATCTGCAGTAGAAATCTTGCCATGTATGAAGATAGTACAACACCAGAAGGAGTCAACCAAAACTCTTGTTAAAAGAAAATTCATTTTATAAGGATTAAAATTTCGTTTTAGTGTGTTGTTTTGATTACTATAAAAATGTAAATATTTCAAAATGTTTCAAAAATATTTCAAAAATATTTTGAGTGCTTTCCAAAATATTTAGAAATGTAAATTAAAATTTAGGTATTAAAGATCGAAAATTGATCAATTAAACATAGAGATATTTATGTAGTTATTCATATAAAGACAGAGTCTAAAAGTATAAAAATTAATATTTTTAATGAATTAATATATTTATGTATAATCAAATGGTTAATATTATTAATATAAGTGAAAATGATTCTGAAAAAATTATAAGATCCCAACAAAATAAGGTATAAAAATGAACTTAGACAATAGTAATACTAATATATAATATTATTTTTAATAAATTAAATTCAACCATTTATATTTTTCTAAAAGACATGTAAAATTAATTATGAAGATTTTGAATTCCTTACAACAAAACTTGTTTAGGTAAGTATGTTTCAAAAGAAACACTGGAATTTTCTACCATATATAATATTGTTTCGTTTTAGTCGCTTAGACAATGAAAATGTTTTGGCCATTTGATACAACAAATAAAATTTTTATTCCTTAACGGTAAGACTTGCTGTTAGCGTTCTTGGTGACGGCCACAAAAATAGTAACACAATCGAGTCTTTTCATAACCAATTTACTTTTCTTCATAAACTGAAAATTTTCAAATAATGTCAATAACATATTGTGATAAGAGTGATTTGTGAAATAGACCTATGAGGTTAGAGAAACTGTTAGATTAAGCTAATTAAAATGTGGGTTTTTGGTTTGAATCTTAGGACCAAGCCAGGACTTCACTAGACATGGTCCAAGGTGTGGATCTCTTAATCAAACTATTCCTAGAGACTGTTTTCTTCTAGATATGGGACAAAATTAGACCAAATCATTATCTCCTTCACTTTTCTCCTAACTAATCTCAATCAAATTGAAAGGGAACAAGTAGATCATTGTCTTCTTTCATAAGAAAACAACTATATTCCTCATCATTGACAAATCATTGCACATGCGTTCAACATTCCTAGCATCATTTATTAATCACGCTATCACAAGCTCCCAACAAACAGAGAGAAATTATTCGTTGCCACATGCGGCATCATGTTAGACTTGTCACGTGGCGTCGCAAACTAATCAAAATTCGTCATTGAAATAATGTGTCAGATTCTGTTTCACATCGGCAAGACTCTTATCAGTAAAAAAGTTTACTTTTTATCAGTAAGAAATTCTATATGTAGATCAAAATTTGATATGTTGCTTAAATAGTTAATTTTGATTAGTTTGCAACACCAAATAGCAAACGCCACATGTGGCAATTAATAATTTCTCCAACAAACAAATTTGAAGATAGGGAGAGAGAGAGAGAGAGAGAGAGAGAGTTGTTAACCATGTGTTGTAACAAGCCCAACTTGTACATGTATATACTCCCTTTCCCTCAATGCCACAATGAATAGGTTAACATATAATGCTAGCCATGTGTTAAAAGGAATCCAAACACAGGGCAGTTGTAGCTCTCTCCTTTGCTTCTATTTTAATTGAAGCAATATATATCAGAATCAGACCCTCCATGTGCCTACTTCACTTCAACTCTCTTTTTTTAACCACTCTTTCTTTCTTTCTTTCTATAAATAGAAGCAATAATCTCCTCCATCAACTAAATGATGAGCACCAACAACAATTAACACCCTCTCAACTAACTCCATTGTGTGTGTGTGTGTGTATATATATGCTTCCATCTCCCTCACACTCTAAATGTTGTTGCAGATGGGGGTTGTGGGCCGGTGGAGGACTCGATACGAGAAGCTAAGCAGCATCGATGAAAAGGGGGCGAGGCCTCGACGGGGATGGGTGACAAAAATGAATGGAAAACTCAAAGGCCTCCGGCTATCCCGGTCTAGAAAGTTGAATTGGAAGGCATTTTCTATAGTCCTATCGCCAAGAAGGATTACTGAGATGTACGACGATATTGTGAACCGGGTGATGATGGATGATACAGGCCCTGCAATCGTCTTCTCCGGCCAGTGGGGACTTCCAGTGCTCTCTCAGTCCAAGTTAAATTGCAGGAGTGCAATGTCTGTTCATAGAAACCAGCAGCTGGCTTGCTTTCACTGACATTGTGTTTTTGATAGAATAAATATTAATGAACTCCCAAGTTAAAAGTTTTAAGTACCACATGCACCAGATGTGCTGCTCCAAGTGCTTTTCTTGCTACTAGAGAATCTCAAATTTTTGGTGATTGATCACATCTCTTTCACTTGTTCCTGAAGCAAGAAAGGGGGCATTTTTCCAAAAGCCAATTTTGAATTCATCAGTACCAAATCATGCTAATTTCTTTTTCTATTTTTGTGGGCTTTCTCTAATCCACAATAAAGCTAATGGGCGAGGAACTGTCAAAGAAGAATGGCTTCAAAAATCCATTCCCAACCCTGATAGAGAGAGCCAGGTCAGGGCAGGTGAGTTACCATCACCCTAATCTTGTTTGGACAGGGTGTTTTGGAGAGAAAAAAAAGAGAGAAGAATCTAGATCACCCGTTTGAATTACTAAACATGAGAGAAATAAAAAGAAATAGAGAGAAAGAGGTTTCTTTTAATGACCATTTTTGAATCTCGCCAAAAATAGAGAAATTTGAAGAAAAAAGACCCTTAAATTTTACAATACCAAAACTAGTTTTCAAAATAAGCTACAAGCACACTCATTATAAAGTTTAATTATTAAATAATACTAGGCAGAAATAAATATCTTTTCTCTTTTTTTTCTTCTCCTATTTATCCAAACAAAATAGACACAACATATAATTTTTTTCTTGCATGTTTTCTTTGCTATTAGTATTTTTTTCCCTTTTCTCTCTTAAGTTCTGGACTGCAAGTCATGGATTTGTAAACGATTTATGGAGGAAAATTAAAAAAACGGTCATGAAAAAAATAAGATAATGAGACGAAGAAACTTAATTTATTTATTTAGTTTTCCTATTATTTTCCTGTCATTTGAATAACATTTTTACAAATCTACAGACAGCTTATATACATGATGTCAAAAACACACAATACTCAATCAGAATCAAATTAAAACTGGAAGGTGTGAAATCTTGGAGCTCATGACAATGATATGTATAGTCTTTTGTAAGCTTCCAATGCTTTATCTCCCCAGAACCACTGGATGGAATTGGAGAAAATGATCAAATAACATAACATCTGTTATGACGGAACAAAGAAAGAACAGATTAATCACACACATCACGTATAAAAAATTACGCAGTTTGACTTGTAATCTTATATTTACGGGCAAAGATTGACATAAGAAAAGAGTTTTTAAAGCTGATCAACTGGGGAATTACAAGATTCGCAGAAGATAAGAGTCTTTAAGGCTGATCAACTGGGGAACAACAAAGAGCTGATTGGTATATAAAAATGCCGATTGAATCTTGTAAAGTATGCTTCACTAAGTCTCGATTATGTGTTTACTAATATATTTTAATAGTGTTTCAGTGTTAGTATAAGAAGAAGTAAGATGGTGGAAACAAGTTAAAATGGATCAAAAGCTGTCCAAAGTTAATAATTCTAACGTGGAAGCTAAAGGATCAAAATAACGTTATTTCGATTACATCTCGG
>JAULJZ010109259.1:0-11593 GCA_032270985.1 Heliamphora pulchella
CACGACGCCACCCATCAAAACTGACACCCACCCAAGGGGACAACCCACACGACCACCACTGGCCCAAACACTCTCAACACAACCATCACAGGCCCACGACGCTCACCTGCACCAACACAAAATCCACAGCAAACCACGCACCGAACCGTGCATTAACAAACGTATCTACCATACACGTCACCCACGAGGAAAACACTCAAACGCACACCCGAGGTCACGACACGACCCTCGAAACCACCACACATTCAACCAAACCCCAAAAGGGATCCACAGGTATTAAAATCAAGTAATTCCCATAAATTAATCGATTGAATACCATAGGATACCAATCGAAAACCAAAGAACCAACCCAAAACCACAAACCACCAGCCCACAACTTCAGTCGACTGGACCCAAACCCCAGTCAACTGAAAAACACATTGGAAAACCACCAAATGCCCAGGAGTACTGTCCAGTCAACTGATCCTCGAGGTCCAGTCGACTGAACCCAAGAACACATGATCCAGTCGACTGAACTCATAGATTAAGTCGACTGAACCCAACCCAGAAACGGTTCTAAGCTACGAGTTCAACCTCCAAACCTCAGATCAAAGCCTCGAAACCTCCGTACAACACCCTCGGACATCCACACGACCAAGCTTAACCTCAAAACCACAAAAAACAAACTCTCGAAACATGATTTCATCCACCGAAACCAACAAAAACCCAATTTTTAACCCAAAAACAAACTTTGATCAAATTTTAGATCTACCAAGCTCTAATCGTTAAAAACAAACATGTTTATCCACAGCACCCTTATACAACAGTAGGGTCTAGAATCCTAACTCAGTGAGTTCAAAACTAAATGCCTCGAACAACATGTAAAATCGAGCTTCGCCGAAATCAAATTCTAATTGGATGGTTGCGTAACGCATCGTGCCAAAAGCAAGGATCCGCTGTTGGATCGCGAAAAATCGAGCCCCGGGCCCCGAGAACTTAGAGAAAAGGCAGAGAGAAAACAGAAAACTTACTGGAGAAGTTTTGAAAAATATCTTTATGAAAATATCTTACTCTAGATATTTATAGGCCTCCAAAATATATCTTTTTTTTGAAATTTTTCGAGAATCGTATCACAACGGCACACGGCCCACGGCCCCCGGGAACCTACCCTGGATGCATATCTAAGCCCGATCATGCATCAAAAGTAGTAAAAATATGCTGCAATGAAAACACAAAACGCGCGTCTAAAAACGCTGAAAAAGAAAACGGGTCAAGGTCTCACAACTCTACCCCCTTAAAGGAATTTTGCCCCCGAAATTCAACTCAAGGTCAAAGCAACAAACCGTCGATCGCAACCGACACAGGCACACAAGATGGTTAGCCAAACCATTCCAAAGATATAGTCAAACAAGGTCAGGCATCCTAGACAACGGCCAACTATCTCAAGGACTCGGGATCTACAACACTCCCAACCTCACATCCTCACCAACCATTGCCTCAACATAGCATACCATCCGCGGGATCCATAGCCAACCCCAAACAGATGCAAAGAAGAATCTGACTCGTAACCTGTAGACTCAAAAAGTACCTCTACTCGCTGAAGGCACATCAGCATCCTCCGGCACGACTGGTGCCCTAGATGAACCGCGAGCTGTAAGAGAATACACTCGGGGCAACCCCACTCTGTCCTGTCTGCCATAACTCGACGCTGTCGTCTGCCGCACCAACTAAACTGATGTACTCCCACCTTCCACCCGAGGAGTCTGTACTGCGGAAGGCTGCTGTCGACCCTGCACATACGAACCCACTGGTGTGTCCTCCCTACTCGGCGCACTGCCCCTCTGAGGACAATTCCTACGAATATGTCCAAATTGTCCACGCTCATAGCAAACTGATGGTTCCCTCCCCTGCGGCTGCACTGGAGCCAAACTCTGGGATGGTCTCGGCTGTAAACAATCCGCTGCACGATGCCCCAACTGTATGCATCGAAAATAGGTCAACTCCCACTGCTTTGGCCTCCCAGATGAAGCCACAGATGGTGATGGTGCTAAAAACTACTGTGATCCAGATGAATAAAAGCTCGGACCAGAGGACTTTTGCCTCTTACTGGAGCGTCTACCTGTCTGTACCTCCGTACCACCCTGTGATGTCCTGGCCTCCCATAAAGCTTGAGTCTCAGCAAAAGCATTCTCAACCCTCGATGCCAGCTCCACCAGCTGCCTGAACACCTGATATCCCATCACAGCCACTCGCTCCTTGATCGCTGGCCTCAAGCCCCGCTCAAACCTCATCGAAAGCAACTCATCTATGCACTCCACCTCCGGTTCAAACCGAGACAAGCTCGTAAACCTGGCCTTGTACTGCATGATTTCCATGGCCCCCTGGGTAAGATAATAGAACTCCTCCCTGTATAAGCCCCTCCTCGATACCAGGAAGTATCTCTCCAGAAAGACTCATGTAAAAGCTGCCCATGTGGCCCCCACTGTAGTCCTGGCATATCTCCACCACTGATGAGCATCGCCTCTCAGCTGAAAGATGGCAAAAGAAACTCGCAACTCATCCTCCACAATCTGCAATGTGTCTAGGATCCGAGTCGTCAACTCCAACCACTCTGTCACCAGAAGAGGATCAGGATCTCCTGCAAAGGTAGGCGGATCCATGCGTCTAAACTCCCCCATAGCAACTGTAACCCTTGCCTCAGGCACCCTCTCCCTAACAGGCTCACTCCTAGCAACCAGCTGCTGGATAGAACCAACTAGCACACGCAACAGCTCCGTTGCGTCCATCGGTCCCTGGGGAGCATTAGCATCCCCAGCATCAGGAATAGGAACACCCCCTTGGCCAACACGGCCATGGCAACGACCACGGCCTCGCCCTCTCCTCGCCGACATCGCATCTATATGAAAGCAAAACAATATATAAGACGCAGCACATGGCATGAATATAAACGCTAAACACTTAGCATGCTATCACATAACCACGTAGGTTCATACTAAACAACCCCACATATACCAAGGAGAACCAACAAGAATGACACGTCAATTTGGATAACCTACTTAGATTCCCTGCTAAAAATCACGTCAGCTAAACGCGTTTCTAACTTGGCTCCCAAGTTTGTTAATCCAAACACCCAAAGGCAAGACTATCACTCCTAAGATTCAACCCCCATGCTCACATATACACATTGTCCACATATCTAACATGCTGACACGATCATGTTATCAAAGCGTGTAAACACATGCAATCAAGCACACGCAATCAACCTCACACGGTGATGCAACCTCTTCCCACGGCTCATAGGTATTCGAACCCAGAGCTCTGATACCAAGTTTTCATGCTCCGAACTCCAGCTACGTGAAACACCCATAAACAACCAAATATACACCCAATCCGAGAATACACTCTCAAAATAAACCATACATGCAGTGTATATAAACGCCAAACGGCAACAGTACATGGCTCCAACGCCTATAAAACATGTTATAACATACATGTAACAATTGAACAAAAAGGAAAGATTAAACCTCTTCCACCTCTCCAGCACCTCCTGATCAACCAGCGTGATCGGTACCTGAAGAAAAGCAAATCCCACACCGTGAGCCAAGGCTCAGCAGATTCTAAACAACACATGCAGTATAAGCTAAACATTCTCGATAAACAAAGTGCAATTTTCAACTCTCTTTCAAGCCATTAAAAACAGTTTGAAAATCGTTTTAGATCACGACTCACCAGAGCCAGAAAACCACATTTACATGCAAGGAAAAGCGAGGATAAAAACTATTTGTCGACTCATTAGAGTCCTGAAAATGATTCAAGTATTACGACACCCGTAGGCCGATAATACAGTATTTCGACTCTCATAGGCCGATAATACAGTTTTAAGAAAATTGGTCCATCCGTCCCAAAATGCAATACATGCAATCCATGAACACGTGCCTCTTCAAGCCCTCGTTTCAACCTTAAGCTATCGCGTGCGCGCGCACACACACACACACACACACACACGTGCCTCATTAGGATCTCGTTCCAATCTGTCAAATATCGCACACACACCGGCTTTCGCAGCCTACCTCATACATCGACTTTTGCAGCCTACCTCATACACCCGCACACGCACACATGCATCATCAACTAGGATTTACATCTACTGGATCACAGATTCATCTAATCCATATCATACACATATGCAAACCTAATTCAGGAATTAAAGCATATAACCATGTATCAACACGACGTTCCACAAACCACGTCACATGCCTATAAAACTCTAGGTTTTAAAGCATAAATCACGTTACACATAACGATATCACCTTATGTAATTCACTCACATATTCCGTACATAAATAAACAGTCATAATTATGCACATAACCATATAAAATCATATAAAACCACATCACGACGCCACCCGTCAAAATTGACATCCACCCAAGGGGACAACCCACACGACCACCACTGGCCCAAACACTCCCAACACTACACAGGCCCACGACGCTCACCCGCGCCAACACAAAACCCACAGTAAACCACGCACCCAACCGTGCATCAATAAACGTATCTACCACACACGTCACCCACGAGGGCAACACTCAAACGCACACCCGAGGTCACGACACGACCCCCGAAACCACCACACAACCAACCAAACCCCAAAAGGGATCCATAGGTATTAAAATCAAGTAATTTCCATAAATAAATCGATTGAATACCATATGACACCAATCGAAAACCAAGGAACCAACCCAAAACCACAAACCACCAGCCCACAACTTCAGTCGACTGGACCCAACCCCCAGTCGACTGAAAAACACACTGAAAAACCACCAAACGCCCAGGAGCACTGTCCAGTCGACTAACCCTCGAGGTCCAGTCCACTGAACCTAAGAACACATGATCCAGTTGACTGAACTCATAGGTTCAGTCGACTGAACCCAACCTAGAAATGGTTCTAAGCAACGGGTTCAACCTCCAAACCTCATATCAAAGCCTCGAAACCTCCATACAACACCCTCGGACATCCACACTCCCAAGCCTAACCACAAAAGAAACTCTCGAAACACGATTCCATCCACTAGAACAAACAAAAACCCGATTTTTAACCCAAAAACAAACTTTGATAGAATTTCAAATCTACCAAGATCTAACCGTTAAAAACACATATGTTTACCCACAGCACCCTTATACAGTAGTAGGGTCTAGAATCCTACCTCGGTGAGTTCAAAACTCAATGCCTCGAACAACGTGAGAAATTGAGCTTCGCCAGAATCAAATTCTGATCGGATGGTTGCGTAGCCCACTGTGCCAAAACCAAGGATCTGTTGTTGGATCGCTGAAAATTGAGCCCCGGGCCCCTGAGAACTTATAGTGAAGGCAGAGACAAAACAAGAAACTTACTGGAGAAGTTTTGAAAAATATCCTTATGAAAATACCTGACTCCAGATATTTATAGGCCTCCAAAATATCTTTTTTTAAAATTTTTCGAGAATCGCGTCACAACGGCCCCGGCCCACGGCCCCCGGGAACCTACCCCGCATGCATATCTAAGCCCGATCATGTATCAAAAGCAGTAAAAACATGTTGCAACGAAAACACATAGCGCGCATCCGAAAACGCCGAAAAAAAAAACGGGTCAGGGTCTCATAAAAAGAAAATGAAATCTGATGCTAAAAAGGTGAAATGATAAAAGGAATTAATGGGTTTCAGCAAAAAGAATAAGAATGAACGAATGGCACCTTTAAATTTAAAATAAGAATGGATTATGACTCGGCTAAGAAAATGTTTTTTTAAGGTTGTTGCACACAAAAGCATATTCATTCACACCTCACGAATTATGCATCACACTTTGTTTAGTCTTTATCCTACGAGCTTTGGCTCAGGTTGTATGTATACAACCTTTATAGGTGTTGATAAGAGAAGAGTGAGCAAAGATTGGGATCTTCAAAAATGCATTGGAAGAAAGGAGCAAATTTTATTATTTTGATTTATAAATGTAATCATACGTATTTGTTCAAATTTCATTTTGCTTCAAAGTATTGTATTGGGAAACTTCATGGGAACAATGAGCTGCCTAGAATGAATGTAATCAGTTTGTAAATTTGGTGAGGCTTATGTATACTTTAAGTCGCATGGAAACGAATATAGTAGTAAGGAAGTGAAGGATATCAATTATTATGTAGCTTAAATTTGTATGGTTTAATTTTCTTTGGGTTTTGGTATAATTCTGATATAGTTGGAAATGAATGGTTGTAATAGTTTTGATCGTGTTTGAGAGTTGGAATCCAGGCGGTGCCTGAGTATATTTGTGAATTGAGTTTGACAGGTTTACAGAAAAATTTGGCATAGTCCAAAAAACAGAGGAAACTCTACCGAAATTTTTGGAAAATATACATAGAATATTTTGAGGAAGAGTTCAAGAAACAATACATTATTTTTGGATTCAGTGTGTTTTCTTTAAAGGATGTTCAAACCAGAAATAATTTTATAGAGAAAGTCTCCTCGATTATTCTGTAACGTTGAGTTATCAAGTGGAGTTCACGTGACCCGGGAGTCGGGGCGTGACATTGATGATAAGGGATTAAACCTTGATTTTTATTTCTGATACGAGTTTTTACTTTTTTAGAAAATAACGTGGGAAGATCAGCAAGAAACCGTTCTTTCCAAAAATCTTGATTTATATCATTACATTGATATAACTTAGATAAAAATACATCTTTATATCATCTAAAATGGGTTAAAGTGGGGCATCTTAAACTGATTAATAATTCTTTACCTCTTTCAAGAACAATTTGTGTATTTTTAACAAAATGTTGAATTTTTGATGTAATAAGGGTTGTAATAATATCACTTACTGGAAGACCGTTTTCTTCAATAGCTAGACCATTTTTATTTCTTTTTACTGATGTTAAAATTTTTAATTTTTGTTCATCACTTAAATAATTATCCTACCAACCTTTAAATTGGCCAAAAATTCCTGGTATTAATAATTCACCAACTAAAACATCATTATTAGAGGGATTATGAGATAATGCCGCATTAGCAGCCATCGTCATATGTTATCCTATTTCAATTATTTGATAATTAGTTTTACCGTCAAGATTTCATTTTATTAAATTTGTTCCATTAAAAGTTAAAGGAAAACGTTTTTCTTCAAATTGTAAATCAATAGGTGTTGGTCTTGGATAATAATTTTTTGTAGTAGGTTTTGGAGTTATATATGTTTCTTGAATTTGAGTAGGTGTTTCTTGAAATTGTGAATATAAATTTTTTAATTCTTTTTCTTCATCATATTCTAGAACATGTATAGATTTATTATCTTTTTGTTCTTTTACAGGAGTAGATGTTGAAGCCTGTAATTTTTGTGAGTGAAATTTTTTTTGTAATTGTTTTATAAATTTTTGTGAAGAATTTTGTAATTTATATTTAGGAAAAGGTAAAGGTGTTACCAAAGAAGGTATAGAGATAGATACTATATTTGGAGAATTTGGAGTAACAGCTCGGGCATATCAGATCATTCTCAAATATACTCTCTGGTGAAGGTTCATCTAGGTCTCCACAAATAGTTAATCAAAGTGAAACTAATGTAGAAAAATATAATTTTTTAAAAACAAATTGGTCAATGCCTAAAAAGAATATAAATGAAATTTATGTTAAAAAATTTGAATTAAAACAAACTTATAAAATAAAAACTGTTGAACAAATTTTACCTGTTACTAATTAGTACCAAACCTTTCAATTATTAGATCCTAATCTTATTAAAAAATTTCAACAAAAAGAATTTAATTCTTTATATTTAGGATTAGTCCAAGTTGGAATAAAACCTATGACTCATTTAAATTTAAATAAATCTATTATTTGTTCTTTGGTAGATTTACGTCATAATTTATATTCAGATGCATTATTAGGAACAATTAAAACAAGTCTTGTACATGGTTCCACATATTTTGAATGCTTTTCTAATTTTGAGGTATCACTCCTTGATCCTACAATTTCAAAAATATTAACATTACAAGTACAAACAAAAAGATATAATATGGATGGTTTCTCTCTAAATTTACAAATAACATATAGGATTTATTTAAAAGCCATGACAACATCAGCCCCCATGTTTAAAGAAATAACTAGTCTACATGGATCCACAATAATGTTTCAATCAAATCTTAATAGATCTCAAGTTATTACTCTAAAAATTATTAAATTGCATGAAATAGATGAAGCTGATGCTCAAGATAATAATAGTTGGCACATGCAACAAATTATACCTCCTCAAATATTGCAAATTGAAACTAATCTAGATTCCATTGTTGAGTTTCCTGATGGATCTGTATTACTTCAATTTTCTTCTGGAAGATCGAAATCTATATAACGATCTGAAACACAAAGTTTTGAAACACCATCACAATTATTAAGAACTCAATCATTAAGATCAACTCAATCATTAAGATCACCACATTATTATACACCTAGTCAATCTTTAAAAAATTAATCTTTTAGAAATTATTCTTTATCTGGAATTCAAATACAAGATCAAATTTCTTAACCAATTTATCGTAATAATTTTAATCAAGATCCAAAAGAACAAATAGATATAGATTTAACAACTTTAAATATAAATACTTTTAACTTTAACATCACACCCACTTCCATATGTCCCATCTCTTCACATTCTTACACAACCTATACCTACACCACTAAAACCTACACCTAATTTATCGTCATCACATCCACCTCCACTAACTTCCTCTTCATCATCACATCCACCATTTGAAATCAATATTGATGAAATTAATAAAAAATATTTGCAATATTATAATAAATATAATTGTGAATGTTTTATACATAATAATACTATTGAACAAGAAAAACAAATTAAAAGTGAATATATTAAATTCTTACAAGACTCTCAAATTAATATTTGCTTCTTTCCATGGTATTATAATATTTACTATCCCCAACACCATCTTATTATTCCTCTAGAATTATTAACCCAATCTATAAATGCATTTGAAAAGAAATAGACCACTACGGATGGTGGTGAATCCCACTCTATACATCCACTAAATAAAACTGTTATATTAGGTTCTGGAATAAAAGCTCGTCCATTCTTCGAATTTGATCAATATCTTCTCCATCAGTTAAATTATACTAATACTTATCTCCAAACCCTGGGAGAACAGGTTAATCATCTTGAACAATTTGAAACATCTGCTGAATTTGATTCTGCCTCCTTGTGAAGTCAAATGATCTGATAATCCTAGCCATTAATGTCACGCCCCAAACTCCGGGTCACGCGAAAAGCCACTGGACAACCACCAAAACGCTCGAACAAAAGGGATTTAAAACCAGAAGGCCAAACAAGGTCAAAATCTTTGTAAAAACGTACTATCGAGGGTTTATGAATTTAAAAGAGTAGCCAAGAGACTACGATTGCAGCCCACAAGCCAAGCCTCTAAAAAGAAAATACGAGTTTTGAAATAAAAAAATCTTTTCATTTTAAAAGAAACCCAGGCCGTTCCAAAATCTTCCTCAAAGCACAAGAGTTTACATGAAGCTTAAACCATTTAAAAATCCCGTTTGTAAACCGTTTAACCCATCAACAAAAAACGTAGTAACAAACTACGAAAAACAACAACCAACTCAAGGTTCTCTTGAAAGCATTAAAACATGCATACATCTATAAGAATCTCATATGATTTACAACATGTTATCTCCAAACATAAAACATATACAGAAAGGTATAAACTACCTAACAAAACAAGACATTAGGGTCTTGTCATCAGCCACCTCCGGGCACCACCGGGTCAACCTACAGGACCACGCTTACCTAAAAAAAGTTTTACAACAAAATTTCACACCGTGAGCTGAAACCCAATAGAAACAGACTATAAAGCTGTAAAGCATGTTATACAATTACAAGCATACATGCTCAACCACAGGAGCCAAAAAAGTTTTTCCAACATAAAATTACAGTTTTTCATCAGGCTAACATGAGCATCAAAACGGTTTTACTTCATAAAACCCTACATTTTCATCCTTAAAACCATGCCTATCAACATTGCAGATAATGCTTTCGCAGTTAAAGAAAAGCAATAACTAAAACATTAGTTTCCATTCGGATCACACACCGAGGAAAGAGAAAAGATATTTTCCACTCGGAACACACACAGCCGAGGAAAATGAAACGATAAAATAGTATGCTCCACTCAGGTCACACAGTCGAGGAGAAAGATAAAATGATTCCTATGTACCGACTCTGTCACAAGGGGACAGAGGTAACAATTACAGACTCCTACCCCTTTACCCAATCCCTACACGTTGTAGGACCGGTTAGGTAAATGTAAGTTTTATACGAAGCCACCACAACGTAAAGGCTTAGTTTATGGGTTCAACAACCCGAGGGAACAAAGCACCCAACCACCTTCTTTATGAGAACTACCCCGAAAGGACAAAAGGTGTCTACTCTATGCACGTTTTCGAACTTCCACCGATGGTAACTCATGCCAACTACCTGGTATCCCAATAGATCTAGAGAATCATTTCAAAAATCGTCCCGTAGCTCAACTACAAAAATTATTTCTACAAAATACATGAAACATGTATATAGATCCATCCATCAACATGAAGATCAAACAAAAAAATTTCAAAATGTTTTTTTCGTTTTCAACAAAACGTTTCAAAATGAGACTCAACCTCAAGGGTTAGCTCCAAATCTCCAAAACATGATTTGTCGAGATTTTTCACAAAACAACCATTTTTCACCATTTTCAGAACACCCTTTGAAAACTCAACGTCCACAAGTCATACGATATAATAAAATAAGAAAAGCGAAAAACATGCTTTTTACCCAGAAAACTAAGGTTTAAACATAAATATGGCATTTCATGTATTTTTTACCTGGTAAAGACACATATAATTACATATAACACCTTTGTACAACAGTAGGGTCTAGAATTCTACCTCGTTGAGCCAAAATCTTGACGTCTCAAAAACCAAACCTCGACAAAATAGAATTCTGTCTGAGTATATGCGAAGCCCCCAAGACCAATTGCGAGGATCCACTGTCAGATCGCTGAAAATCGAGCCCCGGGCCCATCAAAATCTAGAGAGAAGGGAGAGATTTTGTGAGAGAGAAATCAGATCTGAAATAAATATCTCAAAAATATCTCCAAGGCTTGATATTATAGAAAAACGCCAAAACACACAGGTCAGTCGACTGGAGCTCCAATCCAGTCGACTGAAAAACCTTCTGAAAATCCAAAACATCCCACCGCCTCAAGTTCAGTCGACTAGACCCTCCTGGTCAGTCGACTGAACCACCTTCCAGGACGTTCAGTTGACTGGATTTAGACCCTCAGTCGACTGAATCCCTACTGGTTCCAAAACTATTTCTAGAATTCAATTGGAGTCCAAAAATTACCACTTAAACAACCCTCTTTCGAACTCGAACAAGTGTAAAACTCATATACACTTGCTGTTCTACCATGAAGAAACAAAAACCAAATTCACTTAGATCAAAAGTTGACTCAAACTCCGTTAACACTTAAACATTCTCAATAATAAACTGGGTCAGGATCTCACAACTCTACCCCCCCCCCCCCTTTAAGGAATTTTGTACTCGAA
>JAULJZ010109270.1:0-11593 GCA_032270985.1 Heliamphora pulchella
ATAGGGATAAACAATAAAGGAGATACAATAGAATCAAATCAGAATAAAATCAATCTAATCAATCTAATATTCCAACAAGCACAAATACAGATCAAAAGTAAATATATTAAGCATAATAGATATTTTTTTTTGGGACATAATTGGATTCTAATTAAGCTATTGTTTCTTTAATCATATATATGATTTTGAATTTATATTGATAATTTGTTACACTCCAACCTTTTAGAAAATATTTTAGGTCTTAATTTTAATTTTTTTTAAAAAGAATTAACATAGTTTTTTTTCTTTTTTGAATAATTCAACAGTATAACCGTTTAAAAAATAATCTATAATAAAAGCAAGTATTGTAATATACACAGACTCTACCATAATCTCAACAACGATACCATAATATAATTATAGATTTTAGGCCATTCATCCTAACTTCTCATGTATAAATTTACAACATGTATAAATTTACATGTATAAATTTACATCTCAAATTGCCAATAAATAACATAAATTCACTTACATAAATAACAAGATAAAGTATTCAAGTACGTTAATCCAAACTATTTCGAAAATTCAGTCATACAAAAGAAGGATTTGATATTATCGCTTACATCAAAAGAATTAAAACAAAGGTCACCAAAATATATAATACTTTGACTATATAATTAATATTCAAACATTTCTCAGAAGAGGCTCTAGAAGTACAATTAATTATGAAGTACAATAAAATCTGAAATGTCCAAACACATGAACAAATAAGAGGGGTTAATATTTATCAATAATCAACAAATATAAGTATGAAAGAGATAGATAAAATATATGCCAACTGAAATAAAAATAAAATAAAAGTATATAATGTCCCATTTCATTAAATCTACAAATCTTTAAAAATTTTCAGGCTCATTCCATTAAACTTTCAATCAATCCAAAAATTAATTGCCCATGAGAAGTATGACACGTTTAAGAGAGTAGACAATTATCATTTACCACTAGGCTTATGTATTCTAGTGGCAGTACACCAATCACCCAACCCCCCTAGGCATTCCATTGCACTAGTGGGTTGTAACGCTTACTATCGAAGCACTAACCCCATGGGTATAGGCATAGATGGACCGAAGGGGGGCGGATGGGGGCGACCGCCTCCCCAAGATTTTGAAAAAATTTAATATTATAATAGTGTTAGTTTAAAATATTTCATAATTATATAGGTTCGCCCCTCTAAAAATTTTTTAAAAATTTACAAGAATAATTCGCCCCTCCTAAGTTAAAATCCTGCGTCCGTCCCTTGGTATAGGAACCCACCTGCACAGCAAGCCTAGAACCTGCACAGCGAGCCTAGAACTCATAAACCAAACCGTCTAACTCACTACTTAAGTGTCAACCACAATTCTTCAAGGCTATTTCGAAAAACATTTTCACTTTTCATTAAGTGTCTTATACTTTTTTTAAAAAATAAATAAATTTAATTCTTTCGCTAATTCAAGATATTCATAATGAAAATATGTCCAATTTAAGCTTTTTGCATCTAACTACATATTTCAATAAAAATAACATATATAAAATTTCACACATTTGTAAATATTTCAAGTAATTATGCATAAAAATAATAATAATTAAAATCTAAGGCATAAAATGTTAAAAAGATTATCCATCTTAAGATAACATTTAAAAATAATAATAAATAACAATGTTAACTTAAATTTTCCGAAACTTAATACATTTAATTAGTTACCAATCATTTTTAAGAAAAAATAACTCAACACTACAATTTAAAATAAGAAATTCAATTCATTTATTCAATTTTAAGAAATTTAAGTCTAAGTAATTCAATTTCATTTAAAAACACAATTTAATCACAATGAAGATGTTCATCACATCCATACATTTTATTTGTAAGTAAAAATAAACAAAAATTCCTACCTTGATGACTTGTTGGAGAGGAATTAAAAAAACTCTAAAAAGACTTCAAGGTTCAACAATAATGAAAAATAATGTAGTAACCCTATAGTTCCAATAAAGTAATTTAATCGCTCTCAAATACCTACAAACAAAATTTAAGATTTTATAGAATAAATTTTTGCTACCACAACATCAACAGCATTAACAACAACAACAATAATAAATAAATAAATAAATAAATAAATAAAGAGTTTCATGAACTTCTGTAGAAGAAAAGAGAAGAAAAAAAATGCCGGATAAATTTCTATAGAGAAAAACGCTACAACAACGTTGTGAAAGAGAAATAAAAAAGAAATGAAAATAAAAGAATAGGGGGAAAACAGGGATGGGAAAGAGGGGAGCTGTGCACGAAAGGAATTGAGGTGGGGGGTGGTTTGGGTTTAGCCCTCTTTCTTTTTTTTTTTTTACTGTTATTTTTTTATTTTTCTTTTACTTTATATTCAGTATTAATTTATTTTTATTAATTATATTTTATTTCTTAAAAAAATACAAACAAAATATCATCATCATTATTATTATTATTATTATTATTATTATTATTATTATTACCATCTTTCTCATGATGTCTAAAAACACCAAAAAAAAATTATAAAATTACTTTAATTAAAAAGTAAGTAAATAAAAAAAATACGATCATTAACTAAATACTTAAACACTCAACTAAATGAACACCCTAGGCTTTTAAATTATCTTTGACATATATCGAAAAAGATAAGTGATTATTATGCAATAGTTTCAAAACAGTTGTCAAGGATAATTATAAAAAGTCCATCTATTTACAAACCTGTATGAAAATAATCATATCCATATATTAAATTTATTTTATTTTTAAAATTTTAAAAAGGTTAAATTAAGTGACTATCTACCCTAAAAAAATACTTCTAAAGCCACTAGTTCCACCTCATTGATGTGCTTTACATGATTCATGGATAGCCCTCATTAGTTCTAAACCTATTATCTTTTCTTGGTTAAGATCTTACAAGAGCACTTTTTTCAGAGAGATAAAATTATATATATATATATCCATTATACCTCATTATTTAATTAATGTGACACAGTTTGGTTCAATTTGGAAGCCAAGTTCAAAACCATGAGCTTTAAATAGACAACTTTTCTCTTCATCTTCTTTATCTGCTGTCCATGAAGAATGCAAAGCAAGAGGATGACCAGTAAATAGTAATGTAAGACCAAGAGCTCTATTTTATTGTGTTAAAGGATGTTAGCCGTACGATCCGTGGACCATATCATGTTGTGTTTATTTCCTACACTTTCTTTGTTTCCAAAATTAATCAATACAAAAATGCTTTGTACACAAACAATTAGCTATAAAAACTACCCAAAAAAATTGATCTGGCCATCTATTTGTATTGAAATTGTTAATTAAGTGTTGTGAATTCTAGTGTAAATAAATTTGATCTGGGTTTGTTGCTGAAGTACTTAATCAATTAAAAAAATGCTTTGTACCCAAACAACTAGCTATAAAAACTATAAAAATTTGATCTGGCCATCCATTGTATTGAAATTGTTAATTGTTGCGAATTTCGGTGCAAATGAATTATTATGATTAATTTCTATAATTGATTATATGTGTATATAGTATTATTGTAATGAATAATTCTATGATTTGCAAATTAAGGTGCCCAAATAATATATTCAATAATGTGACACAATTGCAAGCATTATCGAAAGCTAATTAACTCTAAATATTTATTGAAAAATTAGAGGTCAAGCAATTTCAAAGAAAAGATGGACACTTTTGTGTTCAACTGCTCTTAAAATTTTAAAAAAAATATTTTGTCACATTTGTGAGCCAAAAGAGAGCGTGACAAAATGTCATAATTTTAAAACAAAAAGTTACTATTCATTAAAAAAGCTTAGTACTGTTTCAAAATTTTAAATTGAACAGATCAGATTCACTTGGTATGGACCATATGTAAGGGAATTTGATCCATTCAATTTGAAATTCTAGCCAAGACAGATCTTGAAAACTTTTATGGGATCGATGAAAACAAGTTTTCAAAATAGAGAATTCCACTTCTGGAAAATAATTATTAGCCAGGTGTTCGATCTAGTTTTTTATACAATCTTTTCTCATCGTTAATTTTTCCTGACATTAGCCCAAACCAACATGAATTTTAGATTTCTCTCGTCATAAAAATTTTGCAAAATAAAAAATTAAATTAAAAAAAACAAAAAAAAATAGCTAAGATTAAAAATACTTGATTAATTTTAAGCGAGTTTTTTTAATCTTTGGTGAACTTCTTTTAACTTTGATGTAAATCGACAACCTTTTAAGATTTTTCTTGTTACGATTTTTTTTAAAAAAATTAAATCAAAAAATAAAAAATAATTCAGAAAAGATGAAGCTACTAACAACAAAAGTTAGGTCAAATTTCAGATACATATAAAGGATGTGAATCATAAAAAGGTGGGAGATTAGGCTTTGCACCAACCTTAGGAATTTAATGTTGGAAAAGTGGATACAAAGCCATTCAAGAAATCATCTATAAAACAAAAAATTAAAAATTAAAAAAAAAATTCCCAATCTCAATCCCCAAGTCTTTTCCCATTTCCAATATTGTTTGCTTTCATTGATTGATTGCATCTTTATGCTGTCTCTGTGTCTGGATAAAAGATTGTGCTTACTAATTTTAAAAAGAAGAGACATCTCTATTTATAGTATTGACTGTGTTTTAAACAACAAAAAAGGTAAATTGTCAATTAGACCCCCCCAATTGTGCTCTAGTTTTCAATGAGGCTGTCAATTTTTTAAATTTCCCCTCAAACCCTTCAGTTTTATAAGTCCAGTATTGTTTGAGAGAGAGAAAGAGAGAGGGAAAGACTTATAAGTGTGCTAATTTTAGGTTTTAAAATAGAAAAAGGTCATTAAAATGAGCATGGCATAAAAAAGACCGAGAAAATCATTAGAGAGTGACCAATAACTTGTATCAATTATTAAACGAGGTTTATGTACATGTTTGCATGAAATATTTAAATGAGGGATTAAACCGATAACTTTCAGGTGTTTTTAATTTGATGCTTGTTTGTCGAATAAGAATATGAGGATAAAGCAGGAAGTGTTTCGCTCTAAAAAAACGTTTAGAACGTGATTTGTGTCCGCAAACATGCTAGAACAATCAATGTCCATAATTGATTTGTCGCATAAGATTTAAATGTAATCAGGTTGAATGTACGTAACTGAAAGTAAAAAAAATTACCTGGTTTGTGATTTGCCTCAACGAAGAGTACTAAATTTTTTTAAGTATAAAAAATAAAAATCTATGAATAAGGTTATGGTAAATTATGGTGACTTTAAATTACTCTCTTTATTATGGAAGTGTTTGTCAAAGTTACTACCAGTAGTTTTTAACTTCTTACTACTAGTTTTAGTTATAAATTACAAGTTTTTCTAAACACTTATAATTTTTGCTATAACTTATAATTATTTTTTTTTCTATTTTAGTTACAAGTTTTAATCTTTACCAAATACTCATAATTTTTACTATAAATTATAATTTATAAACTATTAATTTTAATAATGTCAAACACCACACTTATAAATAAATATATGGTAAACTATCAGCTGACCTAATGGGATATCATTCCCAGAAACCAGCCCCCATCTCACCCATTAAGGGATTTGATCTCTTAACAAACCACCAATCACTTTGGCAATTTTCTTCTCACCATGATAGGTTGCTTTTTTCTTAGGACCATGTTTGGATGATATGAATTATGAAAAAAAGTAAGAATGTAATTATAAAAAATTAAATACTTAATAATCAATTTGAAAATCTTAACTAGAAAACTCTTTTGTAGGAATTTATTTGAGTTGAATATTTTAATTTTTTATTAATTGACCCTAATTAATCTAAATTTTCATGGGAAAAAATAGTAAAAATTGAATTTGTGCTTAGTTTGAGAATATAATTCCTGCCTAAATTAGTAATTAAAAATTGTTTTTAGATTTCTACTCATTCTAAATAAAAGAATTATAGAAATTCAGAATTACATTCTTATCCTTTTAAGATTTCAGTCATTAAAACATAAAGTGTTACTTTGATTCGAATAGGTAGACATGTGCAATTCAAGTGTTTTTGAATCTGCATGCCTTTGTTTATTATAATATAATTTTAAAATTAGACAAATTGGATAATTTATGTGTGAGATTAAATGAGAATAATTAGTACCAATGAAAATATATTACTGTTCATCGTCAGGGTTAGTTAGTAGAAATAATTCTAAATAATTTAACTGGTAATTAAACAAAAAATATATCATGGTATTCAATGAATTTATCAAATATAAATAAAATTTATTAAAAATAATTTTATGATATAATTTATCTCTTAATCTACTATCTATATTACAAAATAAGAGAGTTTGATGTGACATTTGTCCTATGTAGTAATTTTAATGGTTGAGATCTTTTTAATTTAATAGGTGAAAAAGAGTGGAGAAAGTGAGAGAAAAGAGAAAAATGAGTGGATTTCACATCTAATTGAAGGAGTTTATATGATTATAGAGCAATTTCTATAATCATCAGCACCACATTATAGAAATGATGATGCAATTTCTAAAAATTGCTCTATAATAGCAATTTCTATATTTCACATCATCATTAGATGTGGATTTCACATCTAATCGAATTATTAATCATAGATTTATCACATTCTCGCAACTATAATAGGTGAGAACATGGAATAATTATTCTATTATTATTATCTCTATGATTAATAATTCGATTCCCCAAGATGATGATGCAATTAAGCGTGCGCCGCCGACGAAGTTATGTGGTGCTGATGTTGCGGCGGAAGCCACCAATCCACGGATGAGGGGTTGTGTGCTCTGCTTAAAATCTCGATTTTTTATTTTGTATAATTTAATATAAAATTATTATATCTCATTTGATTTTTAACTTAAAACAAATTTATTACTTTTTAAAAATAATAAAATAAAATAACTTCGTTTGACAATACGGACTCCGGGTATCTACCATTACATTCACACCATTCATCAAAATCTATTAAATAAAATTTATATTAAGTACAAAATTAAGCAAAAAAAAAAAAAACATAATAACTTTTAAGTCACTTTTAAGTATAACTTAAGTAACTGATTGTCTTTTTGTTTTTAATATCAAAGAAGTTTTGGGCCTTTTGGCCTTTAAACAAGATCATAACTACACTAAACACTTTTTTTACTTATTTGATTCAAAGATACTTTAAGTAAGAAATCTAATTTAAAATTAAATTGCCAAACAAAGTTCAAAAATCAAATTTATTGGATATTAATAGTTAAGTGATTAAAACATTTTTATATTAAACAATGAATGGTAAGTATAATTTTAATAAAAAAATAATTAGACAAATAGCTCTTGCATGATTATCGATAAAGTAGCTAATCAAATTTGCTAAGTAGCCAAGTAGGTTAAAACTGAGCAAATATGAGCCTTAATAACACTAGAGATGGTCTTAAATTTCCATTTGATAATGGAGATAGGTTGAATGAAATTAATAATGAAATGTGATTAGTGTATCAATTTGTAATGAGGTAGAATTAATAATGAAATTTAATAATATTTTTTTTTAATTTTTGATTTAGAATTAGATACTCGACTACACAAACTCATGTTTGATTTGAGTGAGATTGAATAATACGAGATATGATTATATTCGTTAATTTTTAATATTATTCTTATGATGCTTCAATCATTCACCTGTAATTTTTTTATGTTTAATTTGGATAAAATTAGATAATAGACTACACAAATTCATATTTAATTTTGGTAAAATTAAATAATGTAGAATACAATTATAATTAGAAAAATTTAAAGATTAGTACTTTTTTAAAACCTCATAAAAAATTTAATTCCACAACTTTTATTTTAAGAGATTTAATCCTATTAAATTTGAAATAATTATATTACATCTAATTTGTTCCTATTTAAAATTAATTTTTTCTGTTTTGGACAAGCGAAGAAATCTAAGTGATTCATTTATCAAATTATCATAACTATTGAGAATGAAAAGTGAGACATTTTCATTTAATCTCTCAGTTTTATAAACTGATAAATGTATCATTATCGTATAAAATTAAAACTGTAAAAAAAATTATTACGAAACCAAAACTCTATTATCAGTTGATAATAGAACTTACACTAAAATTACTCTTATAATTATTCATTTTCAATATTAACCTTACATTAGATATCTAATAAACATTGAATGAGGACCATGGACAAAATTGTAATGGACTACAAACTCATGTACGTATTGCCAAATATTAAAAATAGATTTATTGCTACTTCATTCCTAAGTTCATGTTTTGCTGCAATAGTACAAATATAAATCAAAAGGGTAATAATGACATTTTAAGAAAAAACTATAGACACAATTGTAAATGCAAAGTTAATTCAGATGAACAGGATTAGCAATAACACCATTCAAATAAGTACTAGCAAGAAGCCCATTCAACGGAAATGATAATCCATTTGATTTTTACTCTCAGCCAAATTAATCAAACCAATCAAAGGTTGGCCCACTAAATTTATAATCCAGTCCGTAGGTTTTTGACTAGTCAGCAATTCATTTTTGCGATAATAATTTATTGGTTATTCCAATAGACTTATTTTTGATATTTTGGTGATTTGATTATGTTTTGGTTTTTTTTTTTTTTTTTTACGTTTTTGCCTCTTATCAGATGAATAAAAGAATATTAATTAAAAGATGAAAAGAAAAGGTAAAATAGTTTAAGATGTTATTTATTTTGCTTATTTTCAATTTAGTGACTTTAAAAAAAAAGATTGCTTAAAATAACCAACTAGAAAAATAAGAATCTTTAATTAAAATAAACAACATAAAATTCAATTTTGCAACTTTTAGCTAAACAGCTATGTTTGGTTGAAGATGAAATTATAGTGTATTCAAACTATTAATACATTGACTATTATAAATAAAATTAAGTGTAGATTTTTTTGTACCAAATTATGTTTGATTAGAAGTAAAATAACAAATAAATAACTTATTGTTTGATTTGACAGTATTCAAGTGAGATTAAATTCAACAATAAAAAATTAAAAAAAAAACCCTTAGGTGGGATTATTTTAATTTTACGTTGGAGAGATAAAATTATTATGAGTTCATTAATTTTCCATCAATTTAGCTAATTAAACACTAGATTATATAAAATTATTTTTATATTATTCAATCCAACAGCACAAAATATAATTTATTTATTTTTATACTGCCAACAAGTATTGTCATTGCTGGGCTTTTAGCTGAGCTGACCTCAGCTTGTTGAGATGGGAAGCCAATCTCCATGTTAACTTCAGTTCTAAAATGAATAATAGTCACAATTCTAAATAGGCTTACTCCAAGTGTTTGAGTGGTTTATTTTATTATTTATTATATTGTATAAAATATTATTTATTTATTAATATAAATATAATTTTTTTTAAATAATTAACTATATTTGATCAATTAAATTATTTATATGAATAATCTACACATTTTAAACAATAAAATAAACAATTCGAATCAAACACGAATTCAATGTGTGACGAGGAGGCACATGCCCCCCTTTCAACTTTGGGTATATACAATTTTATTGATACAAAATACCCCTCCTAATTTATGCGAACATCCTTCCTACACTACTAATGATATTAGTAATATATTAACTGTAAGGTAAGAATTAATGATAATACCCTACAATTGTTTCTCTTATTCACTAAGTGTAGGTGACTTCTTTTAAAAAAGAAAAAAAAAACTTATATCTATTCCTAACTGTTTTTTATTCATTATGTTCATAGTAACTGTAGAATAATATTTTTTAACATATACTTAGATGAAACGTCGTCTTTTTTTCTCATAATTATATTATTATTTATATAAAATGAGAAGTATTTTATATGGACACTTAAATTATTATATTTATAGTATTCCTCTTAAATTATGTTAAGATTCTATTGTTTCTAATTTCTAAACAAGAACTTACAGTCTGGATCATTAAAATATATTTTTTTTACGAAAAAACTTGTTTATGTATTTAAAAAAATTAATTCATTCAGTCATTTACCAAATTGAAAAAACTAAACTAAAATGTTCAACAGCCAACAACTCTACATATAAAAGGCGAGTGGCCAACAAGGAACAAAAAAACGGCCAAAGACGAACAATGCTATTGTAATTATTGTGGACTACAACGTCACTAGTATTAGGTGGTGCTCCAAACCAATAGTAACTTGGCAAGAAGTAAAATATTATGACATAAGCCTTCCAGTCATGTGTTTTAGTTTTCCAAGATGAAGCTAACGGGGTTAACAGGAGTAGGAAGAAGGAAAAGTCTGTAACGGAAGATAACGGAGAAGATGAAAAGTCTTACTCGTTTAAGTCATATGCGCTACTATTTTTGCTATTGTCGAAGGAGAACGGAAGAGAAGATGAAAAGTCTGTAAATATCAAGTGTTCATTTTTTATTAGTTTATGCTTAAACTACAGTTACGAAAAAATAAAATCTTCACAACAATGAAGGTACGTTATAATTTCTTGAAACTTTTTTTATTTTCAGCACTAAATGAATATTTTTTCTCAAAATTTTTGTCATCATATTATTTTCTTTTATATAATTTTTACGCAAAGAAATTTGTTGCAATGTGAGGTCATTATTTAAATATACTAACATTCATCATTATAACCTAACTTATTAAATATTGTTTATAATATTTTATAATTGTGCGTAGGTTCAAACATTCTAAATGATGTTGACAGAAGTGAAGGAGATTGCATGTTTGTTGAACGAAAAAAAAATAGTGATAATAATATGTTGGGTAAGGAGATATATAGTGCAGATGAAGCAAATGTTTTGTACAATGAGTATGCATTACAAAGAGATTTTAGTATCCGAAAAAAAAAAACCTAGATATCACAGTGGGTCGAGGAACATAAGGCAACATGAGTTTTTGTGTTCTAAGGAAGATTTTAAACAAGATAACGATCCTTGTGAAGAGAAAAAAGTGAATCGACTGGAGACTAGAACTGATTGCAAAGCATTCATTCATTTTACAGTTGAAGTTGGTACTTGGAGAGTTACTGCGTTTAATCCAGATCATAATCATGAACTTGCATTACCATCAGAGAGACATTTGTTAAGATTTGGTCGTTGTATTTCAAAATCGAAGGCTGGTGTCATCGATTCTATAATGAATGCGGGTATAAACACGAAGAATGCTTATTCGTATCTAAGAGAAGAAGTTGGAAGAAGTGAGAATGCGGAATTTACCAAAAGAGATTGTTATAATTATGTGAATAAGCAAAAAATGACAATGATTAGTGCAGGAGATTCTCGAAGCCTATTAAATCACTCTAAGCAAAAGTGTACAGAAGATCCTATGTTCTTTTATACAATTCAAGTAGATCAAGAAAATTGAATGACTAATTTTTTTTGGAGAGATGGAGATCAAGGGTTGATTATGATTGCTTTGGAGATGTGGTAGTGTTTGACACCACCTATCGCACCAATAAATATAATTTGATTTGTGCTCCATTTGTTGGCGTTAACCACCTTTGGCAAAATGTAATGTTTGGTTGTGCTTTCCTTTTGGATGAGACCATTGATTCATTTAAATGGTTGTTTAAGTCAT